>JAAGKR010007267.1:18516-37766 GCA_011419295.1 Clarias macrocephalus | reverse complement strand
ATATATATATATATATATATATATATATATATATATATATATATATATATATATATATATATATAATTATAATATGCAAAATGGCTACAACTTAACTTATAAATTCAATTGCTTTTCCTAGGCAAATCACCGTTGTATGATTTTAATAAAGCACCTATGAGCTCTGGTTCCAGAAGCTTCATGGCTATAAAACCTGACACAGATGCAAATTTCACTACATTCAAATCCAGCCTTGTACCTAGGCTAGACATATCAATGAATACTGAATAGTATAAGTACATCTAAGAGTTTTATGCTTTGTGTTTCATATCTGAATAATAATCGTTAATAATTTCATCAGTTTTTTTATGATATCCGAATAAGAAACTTTGTTTTTCAAGATCTTTTCACCGAAATCTGTTGTTGCTGTTGCAGTGTAGATGGTTAAAGGTCTCGGCGTATTCAGCGTGAATAAAATGTCACACTGGTCATTTTATTCCAGCCACACTGAGAAACTCTGAGATAGCTAAAATCATGGATTATTCGGGGCATTTAGGAAATAAGAAGCAAACGAGAGCAGTGCTATTGTAGGCAAATGTGCCGTACCTCACTAAGGTAATTTGCCTAAAAGCAAATAGGCTGCGCCTCATGTCCCTGCATCAGCCGTTTCTCAGCCATGTGTGTAGCTGTAACGAATGTAATAGATCAGTAAGTGAGTGGGGGAAGAAAAAAAGAAAAAGAAAAAAACTTGCCTACTACGAGGTTCTTTTTCCTCTCTCCGGGATGCGCGAGACTAAAATCACACAGTGGAGTGTAGATTAAAACAGCAGTCCCATCAGAAAAGTGCACTTCATATCTTTCTGAAACCTCCCGAGAGACAAAATCGACTGTTGTGTACGTTGCGTTTTCTCCTGACTGTTTCAGTTTATTAGCACCTGAAGGTTATGACTTAATCGATGTCTTTAAGCAGAAAGAAAGTCAGGAAAAGAATTACAGCTAATTCGGGAATGTGCCAAAATATACAGATCATGTAGTGGGGAAAAAGGTTCTTGTCCTCATTTGAGGACATTTAGATCTCAAGAAGTAATAATAATAATAATAATAATAATAATAATAACAACAACTTTTATTTACAAATAATTTAAAATGAATCTCACATCTCATAGTAGGTGCATATTTCAAGCCTTTCAAGTCTTCAAGTCTAAGCTCGATCATTAGCTATTTTAGTAAAATGCCAGTCTTAAGCGAGTCAAAACAAACATTTGAGGAGCATTCAAGTCAAACCGGGACTTTCCATTGAGCCGAATAACAAAACACAGTTATCCTGCTACACTGATGCACTTATCCCCGTGTTTCACTAGTGCTTGAGGGCCATCAAAGTAGCACCATGATTGGACTGCTTACTTCATATCTGAAATTCTGGCCTCCCAGGAACATGTGGAAATGGCTTGGAG
This sequence comes from Clarias macrocephalus, assembly GCA_011419295.1. NCBI lineage: Eukaryota > Metazoa > Chordata > Actinopteri > Siluriformes > Clariidae > Clarias > Clarias macrocephalus. Next base: position 36,333 of record JAAGKR010007267.1, on the reverse strand, counting down.
TGAGGTCTAAATGAGTTCCCGTAATGTGTAAGTGATGTTTGTAATTGATTGCGTGTACAGTTCCCACCTCTCTTGCACGAGCTGGCAACAAGGCATTCATGGATTTTCAAGGATCAGGCGTTTCACTCTCTGAACGTCCATGGGAATGACTGCAGTGGACTCTTCGCTATTCAGGGATGTGCAGCCTTGTGTAAGGCTGTAGGGCTTTCTGAGATGATGTGAACTTTCCCATGTCTCTATCTCTGTTCTCTCTCTTTGTTCTTTGACATATGTCCATAAAACATACTCCCTTACTGTGCTTCCTTATGCCTTATGTGGTAATACTTTAAATGACTTGCTGCAATACGAATATGTCAATGTTCTCCTTATAGTCTCATATGTTTCATACCAAGTCTCCATATGACTCATTATTTTTGCTCTATCTACAACATGCTAATTACTTTTGTGTCTTGGTAACAGATGTCCATCTCCAGTGGGTACAGGATGGAAATTGAAAATAAAAGCAAAAATGAGTCAAATCTGTGAAGTCGCTTTATACACCTTATACAATATTGAAAACTTCACAACAACTCACTATTACACTGGTTACCATGTGAATTGTATATGCACTCACTTCAAATCTGCAAAATCCTACAAAAAAGTTGGGACAGTTGACTCTGCGACAGCATCGTATATGTTAATAAGACTTTTTTTTTTTTTTTTTAGCAAGAGACCAGTCAACTTTAGCCAGCAGGAGTTTCCCTCATTCCTCTATTATGCAGCTCTTCAGCTGTGCAATTGTACAGGGTCTTTGTTGCCATATTTCGCACTTCATAATGCACCACACATTCTCTGTTGGAGCGGGCAGGCCAGTCTAGCACCTGTACTCTGGGTTTAGCAGCCATGCCTGTGTAATCCGAGCAGAATGCGGTTTGGCGTTGTCATGCTGGAAAATACAGCGACGTCTCTGGAAAAGATGGTGTTTGGGTGGCAGCACATGTTGCTCCAAAAAGAACATATTTTACTGTATTAATGGTGCGCTCACAGATACGCAGTTTCCCCATGCCACTGGCACTGGCCCTGGCACACCCTATACCATGACTGATGCTGATAACAGCTTGGATGCTCCTTTTCCTCTTTGACCCAGAGAACATGACAGCTGTTGTTTCCAAAATTTGCAACGCCGACACGTCAGACCACAAAACACGCTTCCAGTGTGCCACCGTACTGATGTATGGCTTTTTTAAATGTACTGACGAATGGCGTAAAATCTTTTCCGAATCCACATCGTGATATCCAGGGCAGAAACATGATCGCTAGAATTCAAAATGGGTTTTCAACCACGCCTCTATCGCGCTTTTAGATTTGACAGGTTTTGTTGAATTTCTTGATTATTTCGTGTATCACTGGGGAACGTTATCCTGAAATGGGTGATTTCCTGTTGCATCTGTTGGAGCCTCGGCCCATCCTTTCTTTAGAAGACCGGGTCTTTCATTGAAACTCCTTGTACACAATAGCGTGTAATGTTTCACATCATCAATTATGTTTCCCATAATTTGCAGCTGTTACATTGTTAATGGTCTTAAATTAGCTGTGTCTCCACTAGAGTACATATTTTTTAGATTTGCATATTTAGTTATTATTTCTAATTTCCATACTGTCTCAACCTACTTCTTTGGAACTGGGCTTGTATGTGACACGTTCAGACACATGACCGAAAAAAAAAAGAAAAGAAAAAAAAAAAAACTCTGTCTATCATGTGACTAAACTGGAGAGAACTTCAGATGTATCGTTTTCACTTTTATGTCTTTAAGTCTTGTTTGTTTTTATGTCCATCGGTTTTAAACCTTCATTCACGAGAAAGTTCATTACCAGTCCTGGTTTGACTTGAACACCCCTCGTAGTTTCATAAAATAACCCTGTTTCTAATGAACATTAATTGTTAATAATAGTAATACGTTTTATAGGCAAACTCCACTATTATGACTGTTCTGGTTTGCCAGACAGTTAATGTCCAACCCACTCAAAAGGCACATGTGGGCAAAAAGGCAAAACACACAGATCCCTCAGTTTTTATGAATATGCATGCAAATGTGGACACGGCTTTAGTCATCTTTAGGATCTCTCATGCACAGACGAGTGCAAAGCCCTGGAGTGCTCACATTATCATTACCACTGTTTTCTACTTCATTCACTTTTGTTTGTTACTAAATAATGCTTATAACAATGATAAAAAATACTACTAATAAAAAAAAAAAAAAAAAAAACCCGGGAACAAATTGTATCTTTTATGGATGAATTAAAAGAGAAGAAAAAAAGAAATCGTGGGAACAAATTGTATCTGTCACACACATTAACAAAAGGTGGGAACGAATTAGATCTTGCTTGCATGAATCAACTTAAAACCAAAGTGTTAGAACAGATCTCGTGTGCATGAATTCACACACACACACACACACACACACACACACACACACACACACACACACACACACACACACACACACACACACACACACACACACACACACACACACACAAAAGAAAGTGGAAATGTATTATATCTTGTGATCATAAATGAAGCAAAACTTTGGAACGGATTATATCTTGCGCACAAATTACCCAAAACATTGGGACGATTTCGTTAAATGAGTGAAAAAAATTAAGAAGAAGAAAAAGCTGCATGCATCCTGGGGACTGTAGACGAATAAATGAGTGTGAAAAAATAAAACCACATGTGAGAAAAAAAGGCGGTTGAAAGAAAATCATGCAGAAGTACTGAAGTACGGACTGTAAAGCAATGAAAAACACATGCAGTAGATTCCACATACGTTTTAAACACTTTTTTGCAAAACATGCAGTATGTGAATATTCTGCTCAGGGTGTAAAGTCGGGAGTGAAAGTGGAAAAGTAATGCCTGTCCACTTATAACGCATGCAAGACATAAACTAGAAAAGGAAAACTTTTTTTTCTTTCTTTTCTTACGTTGTATACATGACATCAGCGCTGAGGACTACAAACAGGATAAGCACATTGTTAAGCGATGCAGTGTTGCAACATTCTTGGCCGAGCTCCTGCATCTCCTCAATCCTACTGTAACCTGTTTTAATGCCCCCGCCGTCAGTTACGCTGTACAGCGAGCCATAATATCACTGGTCGAAAAACTTTAAGAGTGTCTGGGAACTGTGTTCATGTTCCCTGCAGGCTGCAGAGCAGAACAGGAGAGACGGGTGTCAGTGTGAGGTCCTTTAAGGACACGGCAGGTTGTGCGAGGACACACGGAGGGACGCACAATGGAGCCGGTGTCTTGTGTGTCTGGGGACGGGGGTGTGGGAGCTGTATCAACATTAAATACAAAGCCCAGAAGAACAGAACGTACAGTATGTACTGTGTGTGTGTGTGTGTGTGTGTGTGTGTGTGTGTGTGTGTGTGTGTGTGTGTGTATTAAAAGTAGCAGTATATAGCGGGGTTAGAGCTGCCTGATTAAAAGGTGTGTACACCCCACCCATTTTTATGTCATCTATGACCTAGATAAACTTAATTGTGTGTGTGTGTGTGTGTGTGTGTGTGTGTGTGTGTGTGTGTGTGTGTGTGTGTGTGTGTGTGTGTGTGTGTGTGTGTAACCAAACACATTTGGCAAGGTACATCGCTGACACAATAGAAATGCCACTCTGATTAACATGCTGCAATATCTCCTGAGAGGACCAGGAGAACATGGGGCATCAGGGGACGCTTAGTGTCCATACACACCACACACTTTATGCTGTGTGTGTGTGTGTGTGTGTGTGTGTGTGTGTGTCTGAGAGAGAGCAAAAGAGAGAGAGAGAGAGAGAGAGAGAGAGACTTTTAGCTCTTATTGTATGTGTGTGTGTGTGTGTGTGTGTGTGTGTGTGTGTGTGTGTGTGTGTGTGTGTGTTCACTTCGTTTGTGTATGTGAAAACCAGGTCACTACACTATACATGCTTTCATCATATCTAAAACTGTCTAGCCTATACCGTTGTGACGTGTGCATGTGCAAGTGTGTGTGTGTGTGTGTGTGTGTGTGTGTGTGTGTGTGTGTGTGTGCATCTTGAAAAGCAGGTCAGCCCTTGTTGCTGTGCTGTGATCCTGGACGTTCTCTATGTCCTTATACAGTTTTGCCAAAGGCATATTTTTTGCCACATAATTTTAGTCTGTAGGAAGTTGCCGGTTGTTGCTGCCTGCCATCCGCCATATATTCCTGCTCCACACTCACACCTATAAAGTATTTATACCGTCTGCTTAATTAGGAACAGCAGAACAATAAATACACTCATCCGGATGCAGGTCAAGAGATCCAGTTAGTGTTCACATGAACGGTCTGGAAAAATAAGTAATCTTTGTTTTTTTTTTTCTTTCCTAATCTTATTCTACTGTCTAGTTTAAGTGAGCCTCATAATAGGATTGATTGACAGGATGCTGAGATGCCTTTCTGCTCACCACAGCTGATAAGACTGATATGAGTTATTATATCTGTCAGCTGCCTTTAAGCTCTGTTATCTTATGTGCAAGCTGGTTCCACCCACAGAACTGTGCTGTTTTTTGTTTTGTGCACCATGCTGCCTCAATTCTCAGCAGATGAGCAGTTTCTGAATTATCCAAACCAGCTCCTCTGTCACCAAGAACCATGCTGGAATCCAAAACAGAAAATCTCCTTTTTTTTTTCTTTTTACATTTTGTTATTTTTCACACTTACACTATATTGCCAAAAATATTCACTCGTCTGCCTTAAGATGCATATGAACTTGAGTAACATACAATTCTTTATCTGTATGGTTTATTTGGATGTTGTCCCACCCTTTGCATAATTGTTATAATAGCTTTACCTCTTCTGGGAAGGCTTTCCACAAGGTTTAGGAGTGTTTTTATGGGGATTTTTGACCATTCTTCCAGAAGTGCATTGGTGAGGTCAGACACTGATGTTGGACGAGAAGGCCTGGTTCACCGTCTCCGCTCTAAATTATTCACGGGGTGTTTTATCTGGTTGAGGTCAAGACTCCTTGCAGGCCAGTCAAGTTTTTCCACACCAAACTCGCTCATCTCTGTCTTTGGGCTCGGTTGGCCTTACTCTTAGTTCTTCAGCATACCAAAACATTTTGGACAATTTCATGTTACAACTTTGTGCGAGCAGTTTGGGGACGACCCCTTCCTGGTCCAACATGACTGCTCACCAGTGCACAAAGCAAGGTCCATAAAGACATGGATGAGCAAGTTCGACTGGCCTGCACAGAGTCCAGTCCTCAACACCTTTGGGATGAATTAGATCGGAGACTGCGAGACAGGCCTTCTCGTCCAACATCGGTGTCTGATCTCACAAACGCGCTTCTGGAAGAACGGTCAAAAATTCCCATAAACACACTTCTAAACTTTGTGGAAAGCCTTCCCAGAAGAGTTGAAGCTATTATAGCTGCAAAGGGGGCGGGGCCAACATCATATTAAACTTTCTGGATTAAGAATTGGATGTTACTCAAGTTCAAATGCATGTGAAGGCAGGCGAGGGAATACTTTTGGCAATATTGTGTATTTTAAATGGATTTTAATCTTTTTTTTTTACCTCATCATTTTTATCTACTCCACATGGACAAAGAAAATACTTCCTGTTTCCATGAGTATTCAGACCATTTGTTATGACACTTGCAGTTTCTTCAGCTCTGGTGTATCCTGCTCTTATCAGTGGTCCTTGAGATGCTTCTACAACTTGTTTGAATCCCACCTGTGCCTAAATGAGTTCATTGGAGATAATTAAGAAATGCACAGACTTGTCTATATAAGGTCTCACAATGGATTGCCCATGTCAGAGAGAAAAATCTATGAGGTCTAGACAATTATCTGTAGACTGACGACAGGATTGGGTCAAGACAGATTTTGAGAAGAAACTTTCTGGAGTTCCCAAGAGCATGGTAGACTCCATCAAGGTAGAGATTTGGAATAACTAAGAATTTTCTCAGACCTGCCCACCCAGATTAAACTGAGGCTAATCAGGCGTTGAAGGACCTTGGTCAAAAGAGGTAACCAAGAACCCAAGGGCCACTATATATGAAACCCCGAGTTCCCTTGTGGAGAAGCACTCCACCAATCAGGCTTCTGTGGTAGAGAGATCAGACAGAAGTAATTCCTCAATAAAAGGCAGATGACAGCTCACTGGGAGTTTGCCAAGAAACAAAATCCTCTGGTCTGACAAAAGAAAGATTGAACTATTTGGAATCAGGAAATAAGGCACCATTTAACAAGTCACTACCTTATGAAAACCAGCCCTTACGTTAAAACACGGTGGTGGCAGCATCATGCAGTGGGAATGTTTTTCTGACGGGTCTGCATACTTTATAATAATAAATTCATTAATCAAAAAATATGAAGACGTTTTTATTTTGTCATTGCGGAATATTATAGAATAGAATGATGAGAATGAAAGGATTTTAATATATATGAAAGGATTTGAATACATATATATATATTCTATAATATTTATTCATTTATTCTGTAATATTCCACAATGACAAAATATATAGTTAAGTTAAGTCAATATATATATATATATATATATATATATATATACACACACTTCTACACTTCTAGTCTCACATCTCTGCAAAGTAAAAGTAAAACATTTCAATAATAGTACAGACTGTTTTTGGCTCTTTTTTTATTTTAAATCCCATTGTCTCAATATACAAAATTACACTGTTCTTTTTACTTTGTGTGTGTGTGTGTGTGTGTGTGTGTGTGTGTGTGTGTGTGTGTGTGTGTGTGTGTGTGTGTGTTTGGAGGGGGGTGATGCAATAAGGCTAAGTTTAAAAAAGCAGGTCAGACATTGCTGCTATGACGTTACACACCCTGTCTGTACTTAGCCTTTACACTGTTTAGTCTATATCGTGTCTGTGTGTGTGTGTGTGTGTGCCCGCATATGCGTGCATGTGTGTATGTGTGTGTGTATGTACGTGTGTGGCCAGATTTAAAAAAGCAGGTCAGACGCAATGTACACTATCACCATATGTGTATACACCTGTTTTTCTGTCCTTGCTGTGACCAGATCTGAATATTTTTGTTTCTCTCTCTCTCTCTCTCTCTCTCTCTCTCTCTCTCTCTCTCTCTCTCTCTCTCTTTCTTTCTCTGACACACATACACACTCATTCTGCCACACACTCTCTGCTGAAACTGTGCTTTCTCTGTAAATTCTTGGGTAAAAAGGGAAAAGGGACAGCTGCCTGATAGGCAGGGGCAGAGCTAATTTCAGGGCCCGAAAAATGCAGACAGAAGCCTGAAATTTAAGACGCTAGCCAGATGCATTGCAGGGCAACACTGTGCACACAGCTTTCATGAAGAATCTCTGAAATTGAACATTTTATATTCAAGGAAAACTATGTGAAACCCTCGGATTGAACAGATTTTCTGCGTTAATTTGTCAAAATATGTGATTTGATCTTCATCTAAATCACGACAATAGACAATGCTTAAGGTGATAACACACACACACACACACACACACACACACACACACACACACACACACACACACACACACACACACAATTATAATCTCTCATGTCTTTATTGAACACACTCATTAAACATTCGCAGTGCTGGAGGAAAAAGTAAGTGAACCCATATATTAATTACTTCGATGAAAGCTAATTGACGTCAGTATTCTGCACACCTGGAGTCCAGTTAAGGAACGAGTTTGGAGGTGTGTGTTAGAGCTACACCTCAAACATTTCAAGTTTGCTGTTCATAAGTAGCATCTGTCTCGCATAAAGGAGAACTCTGAAGACATACGATCTGCATACGGCTGGGAAGGGGGACGAAGTAATCCATCAGTCGACAGTCAGACAAGCTGTCTATAAATGGAGACAGTTTCGTACTTTGGCTACTGGTACTGTGTAGACGTGGGCGCCCAGCCAAGATGATTCCAACGGCGCAACGCAGAATCCTCAATGAGGTAGAAAAGAACCCAGAAGTATCAGCTAAAGGCTTGGAGACATCACTGGTAACTGGCGACGCGTTTCTGTTCATGTGTCTACCATACGTAAGTCATTGAACAGGCAGGGTGTCCATGGCAGAACACCACGGAGGAAGCTGCTGCTCTCCAACAACACATTGCTGCACGCTCGAAGTTTGCCAAAGTGCACCTTGGCAATCCGCAACGCTACTGGGAAAATGTTTTGAGGACTGATGAAACAAACGCTGAATTGTTCGGGAGGAATACTGAGCACTATGCATGGTGCAAAAAGGGCATAGCTTATCAAAACATCCCCTGAGTAGCGAAGTATGGAGGAGCAAGCAGTGTGATTTGGGTTTGCTTCGCTTCCTCAGAATCTTGCCATCATCAGAGGGAAAGTAAAATCCCAAGTTTACCAAAATATCCTACAGAATCATGTCAGGGTGGCTGTCTGCCAGCTGAGTTTCCATTACAATCCATTACAGGATTACACACATAACACAGAATGAGCAATTTGGGAACATCAGTTAACCTAATCTGCATGTCTTTGGACTGTGGGAGGAAACCGGAGTACCCAGAGGAAACCCACCAAGCATGTGGAGAACATGAAAATGAAGTACAATTTCAGTCGGACCAAGATGTCTGGATGTATTTTAAAATTAGTCAGACCTACGCAACGTCATGGAAATGCGTTGAGTGAAGTTGACCTAGCTAGTTAATTCCTAAGCTGCTTTTCAGCATAACTAGTTTTGTTGACCTTTTTTTTTTTTTTTTTTTTTTAGGAAAACATGAGGATCAAACAGGAGGCCTGACCAACAGATAAAACAAATGATAAAAAATAACCCATATGGATATAAGATATGATAACAGACACATGTACTTCCTTTAAAAAAAATTTTTTTTAAATAACAAAACAATGGCCAACTGCTGGGTTTATATCTAAAAATGAAGTAAACTTTTTTTTTTTTTTTTTTTTTTTTTTTAACTGACACTGGTTAAGACTTACAAATGGAATTAAGTTCCAAATGAAAAGTCATAATAATATGAAAATCATTAGCTATTGAAACCTGATAACCTCCGGATGTAGCGGTACTGAAGCTATACATGCTGTAATTCAGGTTCACCTGGACACGTTCGGTTTGGGAGTCTGTGAGTCTCTCCGTTGTCTAATGATATAAAAAATAGAAAAAAAATATATAACTCAGTGCTCAGAGAAAGTAAAAGTAATGTGTGTGTGTGTGTGTGTGTGTGTGTGTGTGTGAGAGAGAGAGAGAGAGAGAGATGAAATGACATGACATGAGATCCTGAGACGGTTTGGCCTTGTTCAGGTGGGAAGCTCTGAAGGACAAAAGCCCTTGGCCCAGACTCACCGAGTGTGACTTCACACTGAATAAAGAAAGTAGCACACTGCACACTGTGTCAATGTGGCCTTTTGTGCTCTCCAGACGCTTTGTGTGTGTGTGTGTGTGTGTGTGTGTGTGTGTGTGTGTGTGTGTGTGCGTGTGTGTGTGTTAGTGGAGCAGGTCTGCTGAGACCCATGGTAGACAGTTGCAATGTTTTCAGAGCCCTGAGACACTCTACGATCACTGAACACACACACACACACACACACACACACACACACACACACACACACACACACACACACACACACACACACACACTGAAACCTAACAGCACAGATATCTCCAACTGTTCTCATCAACTGAACAATAATTACATTTCTACATGTGCAATATACAGTATATATATAAAATGTGTTTCTTTTATTAATAACAAGATCATGTGATCATATTCGATATTCTAGTAGCCGTATTCTTCGAAGGAACAGTCGAGTGCAGAAGTTTTTATCCCCTTGGCAGGGATTGATGGCTGGCAGATGGTGGTCTGGATGTCGACTTAGCAAAGTGTTTCAGTGTTACAAAACCAAGTCCTCGTACAAATACTGTAGCAGAACATTTAGAACATGTATAAAAATAGCTGAAGGTCAGGGCTGGTAGCTTTCTAAACATTAGAAATATTAAGGACAAGAGGTTTTTTTTTAATCTGAATAGTGAACTAATGATAAAAAAAAATTATAATTATTATAATGAAAAGAATGTTTAAAGCTGTATGGACAGCAGAGACGTATCTATCTGTCCCTCTTTTCAAATGATAGTGTCAAACACAAACACAGATATTTTAAACGGTCTTACTTCTATTATACAGTATTTATAAGCAGGAAATTTTATCTAAGGTTTACAAATTGAATGGCTGAATGCACCTGCTCCATGGTGTCTGAGTGCAAAATAATCAAAATCCACCACTGTTATTCTGTTTATCTAATAAAAATAATGTGAAAAGAAGATGAGATTACATCCTAGAACAAAGCAACAATCAAGAAAATAAGACAGAATTGAAAAGACACAACCAAATGCTTGGTTTTAGTCAAATTATTGAAATAATAATATATTTAGCCTTTGGCTTAGTACTGTTGCCTTGCACCTCCAGGGTCGAGGGTTCGATTCCCGCCGTGGGGTCTGTGTGCATGGAGTTTTCATGTGGCAATACAGTCCTGTACATTGTAAAATATAATGCAATATATTAAATAATACAATCCATATATATGAAAATAATAGTTATATATATTATATATTGCAATATATGAATAGACCATGTATGGATATTGCAATAAAGATAAAAAATATTATATTTATACTTTTTATATTTTTATATTTACTTTGATATTTATAATTCTATTTAAACATTATTGAAACTTTATGCATGTTTAAGAATTATACAGACTTTCTGTGTTCTCTGATTAATGCCTATTTGCCGATTTGATCAAACTACATTAACATATAAGCTTATTGTAAAAAAAAAAAAAAAAAAAAAAAAAAAAAAAAAATATATATATATATATATATATATATATATATATATATATATATATAGAATAAAATAATCATATATAGTAATCACCACTGGCATCCACGGTCCCTAGTTGGACAATAGAGGTTACTAGATGGATGGATGAACAATTGAACAATTTAGAGATTCTGATGTCTCCCACTAGGTGTCACACAGTGAGCCCTGTCGCCTCGCACCTCCAGCATTGTGGGTCAATTCTCACCTCGAGTCTGTGTGTGTGGAGTTTGCATGTTCTCCCTGTGCTTGGTGGGTGTCCTCTGGGTACTTCGGTTTTCTCTCACAATCCAAAGACCTGCAGATTGGGCTAATTGGCATTTCTAAATTTTGCTTAGTATATGAGTCTGCATGATTGTGCCCTGTGATGGACTGCCATCCCCAGCCAGGGTGAGGACCTAGTGCCCCGAGTCGTCTGTTATAGACCCAAGCCCGTAACCCTGTCCAGGATGAGTGGTACAGAGAATGAGAGAGTGAGTGATAGCTCACCCTGGATCTTTCATAAAATCATGTATAATATCTATAAAAAAAAATGAATAAAAATGCAACTGGATGGAGGAAGACTGGATAAAGATTGATTAATTCGCCTCTGACCTTTCATTATCAAGATGTTTTAGCCTGCAAAACTGGATACTTTTTGTTTTTCACACCACTCTGAGTGAACTCCAGAGAACAGTGAACTCTGTTTGTCTAACATTTCCAGGAAATCCACACACACACACACACACACACACACAAAAAGAAAGAAAGCCCATCTGGTACCAACAACCATGCCGCTGGTAAGACAACGAGATCTCGTCTCTTTTTCTGTTTTTCTTCATACTGTTGATCAACATTAACTAAAGCTCCTGATTTGTAACTGCATCATTTGTAATGCCTTGCACAAGACCTGCTGTTATAAAAAAAAAAAAAAAATCGAGATGTTAAAATCGTTCACGTTAAACGGCGCCATAGATCGTATTTGTTTGTCCAGGACGTCCCACAGATCACATTCACACCGGGGGAAATCTGAAGACCAGGTCAAACTCCGCTGTGCATCATGAACCTCAGCGGGAAATATATATATATATATATATATAATAAGGGAACACCTTATTTCTATGAAGGATGATACATATTAAAGTAACGTCCACATGAAGACCAGGACACACGGTTTCCCAGTAGAACATGTGGCCGGAGCTACTCACTGCCTCTGCTGGCGTACGGTCTTCCCATGAGTACTCTGGTTTCCTCTCAGTCTAAAAACATTTAGTGTGGGCTGACCGCCGCTTCCAAATGACCTGTTAGTATGTGATTTTGTGTGTGTGTCCTCCATGTGCCCTGGGACCAGCTCGAAGCCCCACTGACCCCCCCCATAAGATACACAACCTGAAAAACGGATGGAAGGATGAACATATACAGTACAGTATACATATTACACATACAATGGCCTGGGACAACAACAACAACAACAACAACAACAACAAAAGGTTAGGCAATTACACTGATGCAATTTAACAAGACTGGTTAAATTAGTATCGTGCATAAAGTGCTGTGTGGAATTGCAGAAGTGCTGCAGAGTCCACACGACTCCCTCCTTTCTGAGGAAATCGATTGGGTCGAAGATAAAATGTCACACCTGAGAGCAAGATTCGGTTTCCATTTTCAGCCTGCATGTGCACTTTTGCAGCTTCGCTGTCTGCGTCCAAGAAGTTCCACTGTTATGGGAGATGTTATGATTGGAGATCATTTACATTTAGACTAAATAAAGAGAGAGAGAGAGAGAGAGAGAGAGAGAGAGAGAGAGAGATGGTACGGAGATAAAGTGAAAATGGAGAGTGTGAGGAAGGAGAGACACGGAAGTAACACACCTTCAGTCCGCAGCGCGGTGCTGAGGGAAGAGGAAAGCAGAGGAGGTAGGAGACGAGAGAGGGAGGGAGTGGTAATAAAACTAAAGGAGGGACTGATGGATGAAGAGAGTGAAGGAGGGATGGGACGTCCCCTGAGTGACCCAGTGAACAGCAGACAGGCAAACAGGCCAAGACTCCTTTCAACACTCAATGCACACACACACACACACACACACACACACACACACACACACACACACACACACACACACACACACACACACACACACACACACACACGCCTGGCGTCAACAGTGGCTGCCTCATGTTGGAATAGCACAGTTTTTCCCTCCATGTTACATCCTGCCATGTTTCCAGCACTCAAAACTAATCAGGGACACACACACACACACACACACACACACACACCTGTGTCATGATAACGGGTATATTTTACACCTTGTTAGATGTCAAAAGGACACATTGCATTGAAGTCCCTGTAAATGACAGACCCTAATCACATGCAAAAACGTTCTGGATCAGAAAATTCCACGCATCAGCAAATAATCAGAGTGCGTGACCGCTGTGACAACTTGTGCATTTGCAATGGCGAGCGGTAAAGCGTTCCCTTCCTGCGTAGATGTGCATCAAGGAGTCTGGTTTGGCTGAATGCCATTTCGATTGATTTCTCTCAGTTTACTCGTCTTCAGTATTTGCTTTATTCTAGCCAGCCCAGGATCACCAAGCCATCTCAACTTGGAGCGGTGCGGCGGCAACGCTGGCCCCCTGCAACACACCGTAGATTTTTCATTTCATGCAAATGACATGTGTCGCGGTAAAGAGGCTAATTCAAATGATCGGCACGGCTAAGGTCTCCTTTTACTCTACGCATGTCAGACTGCACAATTTACTTCTCATGCAAGAGGGTGTTCGGGGGAACAGGTCACACCCGCAGGCAAGCAATCGGAGAAGGGCAGCCCGGGGCTCCAAGCACATTCATGACCTCGGAGTGCGAACACACAAAAATAATTCAATACTTCATAGGTTTGATTTAGTCTGCATGAATGCAGTCACAGACATTTTCTTTTTTAAAATAATTGCCGATCGGTGAGAAGCGTAACAAGAGCCGCGCTGTGTAATATGATGATGAGATGAAACTCTCAGCTGTGCCTTGTATAGATTTGAACAATATTGGACATGACTTAGTAATGTCAATGAAAGGAATCGATTGTGCCGTACATTTCATTTTTAAAAATTTTTTTTATTAACGACAACATTAGAGAACAAACGGACAACATGGAATGATTAGGCAATAACACACAAACGGAAGAGCCGTTACACTGAATATCAGCATGGCTTAGATGGGCCGAGGATACCACAGCCGTGCTGATATTCACTACAACGGCATGACAGCGAGTGCGATATTGCTTTTATACAACAGTTCTACAAACAGCATTTAATATCAACAAATTATATTGATTTGTTTGTCCCCACCTGGTGAGACTAATTACTGTTGGCGGCCACGACTGGTGAAGGTACTAATTCACACCAGTACTATATAGCCAAAAGCTGAGAAGAATAAAGCGTGGAGGTGGTGGACAGTCCTGTAATTCTCTAATAATATAAATTGTCCACTTATTTTTTTAATTAATGTACAGGAGGGAATCAAAACTAGCCAGTACGCCCCAATATCATATGATCATAATGAATTAAAATGACCAACCATTATAAAACAGGATAAAGTGGTCGGCTTTCTAAATTCAATGTAATTGACAAGCAAAGAATAAAACCTCGCCCCTCCCTCACCCGTCTCCTGGACACTTCTACATGGGTGGACATCTCGACTCTCCCACCTCTCTCACTTAGTGTTGAACCCAAAGTTATGCACTTGGCCTCAAGGATAATTAACTGTTCTGGGGTTCAATCACAAACAGCATAATATGGAAAAGTAGTGCACTATGTACTGTAGGGTGTAGCATCCCTTAAGTAGTGCCCTTGATCCGGGCGGATCCTGTGAGGCACAGTGATACTTATCAATAAACATCCCGGTGCCGTTATTCTGTATCTTGTAAAATAGCCTCTCGTCCAATCAAATCGGGAAACAGAACAAAACAAAACCAAACAACCAGACATGAAAGGACAAGGACTTAATGAGAAGGAGGCACGACAAGTCTTTGCACAAAAAAAAAAAAAAAAAAGTTGCATAAAGGTAAAGATTAAAAAAAAAAAAGAATCAGGAACTAAACACAAAGTAGGTGCAAACAATCAACATGGTAATCAGGTGATAAACGAGTGATAGGATTAGGAGCGAAAACGAGACAAACCGCACATGGCTGTGTAAACAAAAACATAACAGGGGCTTAATACACAACACAAAAGCAGCGCCGTCCATAGTGTGCACGGAGGCAGAATTCACGACACCATCCATTCATCCATCCGAGCTCATCCTTTTAAGCTCACAGTGGGTCTGGAGCCTATTCACTGCAGGACACACACGTACACACACACTCACACACACACACGGCTAATTTGCAAACACCACTTAGCCTTATCTGAATGGTTTGGGATTGCAGGAGGAAACCAGAGTACTCGGAGGAAACCCACCAAACACGGGGAGAACACGCAAACTTGGCCACACCCTCATATTCTAACATCTGGACAGAAATGTTATGCTTAAGAGCAAAGCATGTACATAGTTTAATGTCCGAATGCTCAGTTTTAAAAATGTATATCACCCTCTTGAGTTTTATATTCTTCTCTCAAAAACATTTTGACATAAATTACACCTCCATGTCCATAATCATTCCAAACAGGATTATAAAGCGTAGTAAAGAAAAGATCCTAATTTACTAATTAGAATCAATCGTGCTCATTCATTTTACACCCAGCATGCTCTTTTGGTTAAGTTAAGTTCCCGGTGACCGGCTCTGACTCGCCTGACTGGAGGGTTCCGTGTGAGTGTATAGTTCAGGATCTGCATGCCAAATGAGGAAACAAATAGAAACTTATCAGTGTTTGCTTTTCTAATTCAAAGCAAATTAAAGAAAAAGAAAAAAAAAAAAAAAAGCTGATGGACGTCCAAATCATCTTCACAAACATGTCGGAAAGCCTGATAGGAATCTGATAACACACACGTCACGGCCCCTTCACAGATAACGCTGAGATCATTATTGCTATTTTTGGCCTCACTGTCCATACTGAAATGAAAGAACGAGCAAAAACACCACACCCATAATCATTTTGTGAGAATATAAGGAATGATATCATTCTGCATTTTTTCAGGCCAGTTGTGACTAATAACCGAGAGCACAGATTACTCTGTTTTTCAAGCATGGTACGTTAATTTGATTTAATGACTTTAATGACAGGATTCTCTCTCTCTTTCTCTCTTTTTCTTTCTCCACTGTCTGAAAGTGTATGTAATAATATAAACGTCCGATTTCATTTCATATCCAATGATCCACCGTGTTAAAAACCCATATACCACCATATGTCTTCATAAAAGACACATCTCTCTCTGTCACACATTCACATACACACACACACACACACACACACACACGCACGCACGCACACACGCACGCACGCTGAATTCAGGATTTAAAGGAATTTCCACTGGAGAGTCATCACTGCTGGTGTGATTTATTCCAGGACTGAGCTCTTTCTAAAAAGAGCATCAGGAAAGTGTTCATTTCACTCAGGAGAATTTGTACAGAAGATACAGCATGTCCTCTCTCTCTCTCTCTCTCTCTCTCTCTCACTCTCTCTCTCTCTCTCTCACTCTTTCTCGATTTAACTCTCCTGTGTACAATTCAGGAGTCAGTTTAGCTCTTATTAGAATTAAACAGACCGAGCGTATTAGCTCTAGTTCACATATGCTCTTAATTCATGCTTATAATATAACAGTAACTACACTCTTAGAAAAACAGTTCCTATCTAATGCCTTAAAGGCTGATTTGGTTTGGCTCTTTAGGGAAATCCTTAGAGGTTCTATATAAGACGCTACAGCAGTCATTCTTACTGTATAAAAAAGGTCACTCTTTTGAAATGTTAACTGTAAAATGATAACAATAGTAATAGGTGACACAGTAGCTTGGTGGCTAGCACTGTTGCCCGGCACCTCCAGGGTCGGGGTTCGATTCCTCTGCGTTTCCTCTGGGTGCTCCGGTTTCCTCCCACAGTCTATAGACATGCAGATTAGGCTGAGTGTATGTGAACACCCTGTGATGAACTGGCACCCTGACCAGGGTTTACCCGGCCTCATGCCATAAGCCTCCTGGGATAGGCCACCCCCCCCCCCCTTTCTCTCCCCCCACCGCCACGCATCCTATATACAGGTAAAGCGGTATAGACGATGAGTGAGTGAATGAGCAATACTACTACTACTACTACTAACAATAATAATAAACGAAGAATGTGGTGCTGTTCAAGTCAATTTAATTCAATTTGATTTTTAACAACGGATGAGAAGCAGCTTCCCAGGATGAAAAACTCTGGATATAATAACATACGCATTCGCAGAGGCTGATTTCATTCTAGCCCTGACTGCAGATTCATGCAGCCTGTCAGTTACTGTAATGTCAGGTGATTCATACAATGTGATTCAGATTTGATGTCCATTTGGGATGATATTTTTCATCCCGTGTCATCGACACATCCGTAACACATCATCAGCCGTCACTGAGACGCTGCATGTGAAATACTGTCTCGGGTGTGATGAGTTATTTATCCATCATCCATTTCACCCCTTAAGAGGATAAAGATGTTTGGCGGAGAAAAGACATACAGTAGGACATTAATTGTCTACATGCATATATACAGCATATACAGTATGCACCAAAATATACACCGAAATATACAGCGCTGAAATATAAAGACAAACAATATGACCTTGTCACATGTGAGTTTATTATTATAGGAGTTTTTATTATAGGTGTTGGAAGTGTGTGTGCTGCCTCGCTGTAGTGTTCATATTGTTCACGCAAACATATCCTGGAACAAAAGGTTGCTGCTGCAGACTTCTGCAAAAGGAGACAATTTGCTGGCGTAATGCAGGGACGGATCTTCACAGTTGAAGACGCTCTCCTTTAACACTCCCCACAGGTAGGCAACAGGTGTTGTAAGATCGGGGGGGGGGGGGGGGGGGGGGGG
>JAAGKR010007267.1:0-18496 GCA_011419295.1 Clarias macrocephalus | reverse complement strand
TAAGCAATTGGTCTGCCACCTTTTTTAAACTTGTACCCATTCACGACCACTTCTGTATGAGCGGAAATAATACTCAAACACGATTCCTTTTTTTTCCTCCGTCAAGAGACATATTTCCAACAACAACTGCACAAAACAACTTCATTTGCAATGACATTTTCAATGCTTCACTCAGATGCACGGGTTTCAATACTGCATATTTTGGCCCGTACCATATCACTACGTTTTTTATCTTTATCTATATCCACAGTCTATATTTACACATTTAAATCGGCAGCAGGTTAGCGTAAATATTTAATTAGCAATCACATGCCAGCAATTCCAATGCATTTGGGCATGTAGACATGGTCAAGGCGATCTGTTGAAGATCAAGCCGAGTAAAGGTGACTTTGAATGTGACATGATTGTTGGTGCCGGGCAGGTTTAGTCTACACTAAGTATTTCTAAAGCTGCTGGAATTTTCCTGTAGAACCATCTACAAAGAATGGTCTGAAAAAGAAAAAAAATATTGAGTGAATGTCAGTTGTCTGGGTGAAAATGCTTTGTTGATGCCAGAGGTTGATGCCTAAGCCGATTTGAGCTGATAGAAAGGCAGCAGTACCTCAAACCTTAACAATCTCATTACAACTGAGGTATGCCGAAGATCATCTCTGAATGCACAACGTGTTGAACCTTGAAGCAGATGAACTACAGAAGCAGGAGTCAGATGTCAGCTAAGAACAGATTATTAAGGCCACCATTCCCATGGGGGTCACCAAAATTGGACAACAGAAGATTGGGAAAAACGTCGCTTGGCTTGATGAGTCTGGATTTCTGCTGGGACATTCGGATAGGGTAGGGTCAGAATTTGGTGTAAACAACATGAAAGCATCGATCCATCCAGCCTTGTACCTGCGATTCAGGCTGCGGCTGCTGCTGGTGGTGGTGCTGAAATGGTGTGGAGGAGATTTTCTTGTCATGCTTTGGGCCCCCCCTTTTTTTTTTAACCAACTGACCATTGTTTAAAAGCCACAGCCTACCTGAGTACTGTAGATGACCATGTCAATCATGTTATGCCCACAGTTTGGTATTCAGAGAAACGGCAGCACGAACCAACGAGAGCATCACAGAAATGAGAAAAAGAACTACTTCAAAGACATAAAAGTGATGAAGACATCTACTTCAATGTCCTCATGCTCCCTAAGATTTCTCCAGAAGGACAGATAAAGAACCTTTAAGGGCATCCGTATTATTACTACTAATGAAAATAAGGGAATAAGGGGTTTTCATAGACTATAACCTTTAAAGGTTCTTCAAGTGTTCTTTTGCTAATTAAGTGGTTTTTAGTTTCCCTGATGAACTGTAACTCTATCCAAACCTGCTATTGTAGGGTATGTAGATGTTCAGAAGGACAGTCAGGAGAACCTTCAAGATGTCTAGATTTAATTTATTATTCTATGTATATCCTATGTGTTTGTAGAAGTATGTCTTTTATATATATATATTTTTTTAGCACTATTACTATTTTACTATTTTATTTTGTGCGTGTGTCAGTGCATCTCTCTCACGCTCTCTGGGTGTGTGTGGGTCTGTGTGTGATAGCGTGTGTGCGCCAGGTGTGTGATGCTCAGTGTCATGCATTCACATCGTGACTGCATCGTTATCTCATCGTCTACACCACTTTATCCTATATACAGGGTCACAGGGGGCCTGGAGCCTATCCCAGGAGACTTAGGGCACGAGGCAGGATACACCCTAGACGGGGTGCCAATCCAACGCTGGGCACACACACACACACACACACACACACACACACGCTTACACTTCAGGGAAGTTGGGAACGCCAGTTAGCTTAATCTGCATGTCTTTGCATTGTGGGAGGAAACCGGAGTACCTGGAAGGAACCCACCAAGCACATGTAAACTCCAAGCACACAGAGACGGGAATCGAATCCAAACCGCAAAGGCGACAACAGTAACCACTCAACCACCAGGCCGACTGCAGCTCAGTGTGATTAAATTTTAAAAGGTATGGTAATTTAAAAGAAAAGTTAGGAACTAATCAGATATGTATAATGCATGTAAGTGTGGAATAAATGTGATATATTAATAAATAAATGCAGTCCTGCTTTCCTGTTGCTGAGCAGCTTTAGGCTGATTTTTAGGACAATGTCTCCTCCTAGTGGTCCAGATAATACAGTATACAGCCCCTCATGATAAACCCTCCATATCTGTAGTGTTAATGTCACTGAGATTGTGATCTTAGTTCTAAGTTGAAATGTGTCTCAAGTGGACAACTAAACATCCACACAGTATGTAAAAGAGCAAAATTAATTAGAGTTAATACAGACAGGTGTTTCATGGATTTGTCCAGGGGAGCCAAAATAGCAGACGGCTGTATTATAATGTCAAGATGAAATGTTATTAAGGGTATGCATTTGTGAAAAATAATTTTAACAACTAGATAAATAAATAAATACATAAATAAATAAATAAATAAATAAATGTGGTACATAAAGAGTGCTTAAATATATAATCTTTTATTTATATAATATACTGTATAAATATAAAGTGCAAAATGTGGATTTTGAAAATGTCTGTATGTTTATTTATTTATTACTATAATAATACATGTTTGAGTGTGCGTCTACGTTGGGGTGGGGGGCGGTGGTGGTACTGTACATGGAGGCAGAATTATATGAATTAACTAAATCTTCTGTGAAGCCCAAAATGTATGTGCTTTAAGTGATTAAACTTGCAGTGGAAAACCTACATTACTGACATTACCCATAAGGCCATTTGACTGCCCACTGGTAGTGTTGTCAGTAGGACTGATAGGACTTTATTCATCATAAGCTTTGGTGGGCAAAGTACACAAATACTGTAACACTTGAGTAAAAGGCCCAGGTGAAATATTAATCATGTAATAACATATATTTTGTATGTATTTTATTTATTAAGTATAATAAATATGTACAGTAAGTCCTCCTTACAAGAATACTTACTTAGAAATTTACTTAAGTATCGAAAGTACTGCCTACAGAAAGTGTTAATTAGAGTGTGGCAATAAATAGCAGACAAAACTCTGGATACCATTTCAGGTGTACTTAAACTGGAGCTTTAGCTTTAGTGCTGTATAGGACAGTGCCATCTAGTGGTGAGACCTAGAATGTCTACAAAGATCCACTCCACTGCAGCTTGCTGTGAGGGTAAGTGGAAATACTTCAGGTAGAGTAATTTAATGAAGCGATATTTTACATATGCACATTTGAAGTGGCTTGCTAATTTAAAATAAAAAAAGATAAATGTAGATAAATTAATAAAGATATAAAAATACAAATTAATTCAAATTAATGTTTTTTTTTCTTTATCAGAAGGCCGAACAAGATTTCTTGAAACAGTTTGAACTACAGTTAGGTAAAGAACAACAGTAAACAGTCAACCGATCAGTTTATTTAATAATGGTCCCTACAAAGTCAACCCCCAAAGCAGAATAAATAAATTTATGGAGGTTGCTTATGGATTAGCGGCCGATTTTGGTTTGTCCCACTTGACATTAATCTAAGAGTAACAATGGCTGTTGTCTGAAATAACTAAAGGTCTTTTGGGTAGTTAAAGGTAAAAAAAAAAAAAAAAAAAAAAAAACCGCAAGCAAAGAAAAACTTCAGAACTTAAAGTATTGATTTAGTTTTGATCTTAAGGCACAAATGGCTATTAAATGTTCTATATCAATTATTCATCATAACCAGTGAGGAATAAAAGAGGATTTTATGGAAGAATATTCTCTTCGAATGTAAAAACTCGAGTGCCACTACAACAAAACTTAGCAGACTGAAATGTTGTTGCCTGCAAGTTTATTCAACTTTACTCTCAGCTTGTTTACATGCCAGGGTAAAATCTTTGATGGATTTTTAGATATAAACATGATCGCAATATCCAGGTTTGGCATGTCTAATGCTGTAACATTTTTAACTGTAGCTTTTATTTTTAAAGTTAAAATTGAAGTTGGAAGTTTACATAAACTAGGCTGAAATTATTAAAACAGATTTTTTTAAACTGGAAATGTCACACTACTGAAATTAAATGTTGAATCTTTATTGACACCATTACAAACTGTATACTAAGGTACACTAAACGCATCAAAAATATTTGATTCATTTTAAGATGTTTGGATAACTTATTATTGTGCGTTTTATTCATGGATTTCTAGCCTAGGCAATGGTAAGGATTAAATGTTTTTTTCCATTCTTAAAATAAATTAAACAAGTATATTCATTACAAATTCTCATTGTATCATATTAATATTATGCTGTCCTTTATAATAATTATAATAAATATATGAATCCCTTTTCGAGTTCAATTTATATTTTCCACACCAGAAAGCTGATGGGAAATTTTGCATCTTACACCTGAACAATAAACCATCGTTCACTTGTTCCCAACACAGTTCCCTTTGAACTGAGGCTTTTCCCACTTTTCACAGCACCAGGCAAAAATGTAGTGAAGTGCAAAATACAGATATTTGTTGTATGATGTAGTAGAATAATAGTAAAAAGTATCCACTGATTAAATTATTCAAGTAAAGTACAGATATGTGAAATATGTATTTAAATACAGTAACAGCGAAAATGTACTTAGTTACCTTCCACCTGCTTCTAAATTGTTAACTAACAAAGTGGAATGATGTACCCAGTGACTGTATTTGTGAGTGGAAGTGATAACAGGGCTTCAGGGATTTAATTAACAACTCCACAATATATTTTAGGTTAAAAAAAACTGTCGCTTTGTGCTGCATAGGACAGTGCCATCTAGTGGTGAGACATAAAATGTCTACAAAGATCCACTACACTGCTGCTTGCTGTGAGGATAAGTGGAAATACTTCAGGTACAGAAATTTAATGAAGCGATATTTTACATATGCACATTTGAAGTGCCGCCTTGCTAATTTAAAATTGAAAAAAAAAATATATATATATATATATATATAGTACAGACCAAAAGTTTGGACTCATTCAAAGAGGTTGAATTTGTATTATGGAAAGAAAAAAGCAGCTAAGTAAAGAAAAACGAGTGGCATCATTACTTTAAGAAATGAAGGTCAGTCAGTCCGAAAAATTGGGAAAACTTTGAAAGTGTCCCCAAGTGCAGTCACAAATTGGCTACATGAAGCGCTACAAAGAAACTGGCTCACATGCGGACTGCCCCAGGAAAGGAAGACCGAGAGTCGCCTCTGCTGCGGAGGATAAGTTCATCCGAGTCACCAGCCTCAGAAATCGCAGGTTAACAGCAGCTCAGATCAGAGAGCAGGTCAATGGCACACAGAGTTCTAGCAGCAGACACGTCTCTAGAACAACTGTTAAGAGGAGACTGTGTGAATCAGGCCTTCATGGTAGAAGATCTGCTAGGAAACCACTGCTAAGGACAGGCAACAAGCAGAAGAGACGCGTTTGGGCTAAAGATCACAAGAAAGAACACAATTCTTTATTTATCTTTATGAATAAAGAATTTCACTGTGCAGTAATGTATATGTGACAAATAAAGGCTGAATTTAACATGAAATCAGTGACGTAGTTATAAAATCTGTTTTAATGACTTAAATTAATGATAACCTAGTTTATGTAAACTTCCAACTTCAATTTTAACTTTCAAAATAAAAGCTACAGTTAAAAATGTTACAGCATTAGACATGCCAAACCTGCACATTGTGATCATATTTATATCTAAAAGTCAATCAAAGATTTTACCCTGGCATGTAAACAAGCTGAGAGTAAAGTTGAATAAACTTGCAGGTAGCAACAACATTTCAGTCTGCTAAGTTTTGTTGAAGTGGCACTCGAGTTTTTACGTTTGATGAGAATATTCTTCCTTAAAACCCTCTTTTATTCCTCACCGGTTATGATGAATAATTGATATAAAACATTTAATAGCCATTTGTGCCTTAAGATCAAAACTAAATCAATCAACGTTCTGAGGTTTTTCTTTGCTTGCTTTTTTTTTTACCTTTAACTACTCAAAAGCTGTGACCCTTATTTCAGATAACAGCCATTGTTACTCTTAGATTAATGTCATAAGGATGATTATTCATATGACAGCTTCTTGTTAGTAGGCTGGGGTCAGCCATTATACGGCACCCCTGGGGTAGACAGGGTTAATGGCCAACAGCAGAAAACTGGCTGAGCTGGGGCGCGAATCGCTGCCCTTCCAATCAGTAACTCAGAGCCCTAATTACCTGAGCCCACACTACCCCCAACTGTCATTTTGCCAGTTAGGACATCAGTTAAGACATCTATGCATAACACAAGTAATTTTTCCAAACTTTGTTTACATATAAATTACTTCAAATACTGTATAATCTCCATTATCACAATTCCAGTGGTTCAGAAGTTAATAGACCTGTACACTCAGTTGACTGTGCCCTCAACAGCTTGGAAATTTCTGATAGACTAATTGACGCAATTTGAGTCAACTGACGATGTTTATGATGTACCTTCAAACTTGGGCCTCTTTGTTTGATATCATATTTGTGTAATATAACAAGACCTCTGAATAAATAAAAATTATGAACCTCCACAAGTCTTGTTCATCCTTGAATTTGATCCAATTTCCAAATGGCTGAAGATACAGTACTATACTAATCTGTACCAACAATACTACACAAATATAAACATTATTGCACCATGCAGGAATCATACCAGATGTTGTGCTTTGGTACAAAAAGTACAAATCAATCCTGGAACAATAGGAAAGGAAATTGTGAAGACTCACAGGTACAAAAATATAATATATCAATGTAACAGTATCAATGTAACCCAAAAGAAGCCACTGCTCAATACAAAGGCAGACTAGATAGATAGATAGACAAAGACAGGATGTAGATGTGACTGCACACTGTACATGGGTAATGTGAGAACTGACCAGAAGTTACTAGTGCAATGCTAGAACAAAAAACTACAATATGTATGAGAAGAATATAAATAAAGCACATAAATCACAAGTAAAAGAAAAAAAAAATGAACAAGAGAAAAGAGGTTAAATTGCAGTGCGGCCATGATGTGCCCTCCTATATATATGACAAAGTGACAATGGTGCAATACCTACTGTAAGTACAGTAATTATGCAAAGAGCAGCATGAAAGTGTCACTGCAATTGAGACTGAAGTTAACAGATGAGAGTGTTACGCGTGTACCACCATGCTGCATATACACTAGCAGATTAGCCTTAGCCTAGATCTCCCAGTCCTATTCCCATGCCCTTGTAGCGAGGTGTTGAAGAGCTGAATGGCTCTGGGGACAAAAGATCTGCTGAGTCTGTCAGTTAAGACTGCGGTTTGCAGCTTCATGAAGATTTGCAGCTTCAAATGTAACTGTTTGACCATAATGACATCATTATGCCTGAAGAAAAAAGGCTTGCAGGCTGAAGAACACCATCCTAACTCTGAAGCATGAGGTGACAGCATTATGTGGTGCATTTCACAAAAAATAGATGACATCATGAGGAAGGAAAATTGTGTGGATATATTGAAGCAGAATCTCAAGACATCAGACAGGAAGTTAAAGCTGGGACACATATGGTTCTTCAAAATGGACACGGATAACCCAAGCATACTTTCAAAGCTGTGGCAAAATGACTTATGGGAAATAAAGTTGAGGTCTTAGAGTGGCCATGATCTCAATACAGTAGAACAATTTTGTGGGCAGAACTGAAAAATCATGTGCGAGCAAGGAGGCCTACAAACCTCAATCAATGTGAATATCAGAACTGGAACAATGAAAGAAGGATCTTTTTTTTTTACATCACCGGGATGGTTAGGTGTGTGTGCCTCATATATCTGGGCAGTAGAATTCTTCAGGATGCACTATGGGAAGGAGCCATGCTGGCGAAGACTGCTGAAAAATCCTGGGTCCTGGCATTTATGTTGATGTTACTTTGACATGTAACACCTACCAAAATTTTTTGCAGACCGAATATTTGCTGATGGAATCAATTCAAGAATTACAGAACTTTATTAATCCCAGAAGGAAATAACTTTTTCTTGGTTACATTTGCTTACTGTTGTTTTAAAGGAGTAATAATAAATTAGACAAGGGGGGAAAAAATGACTTAAAAACAGTAAATACAGTAAATACAGCACATCAGTCATGACTGACTTGACTTACAGTATTGCACTTGGAATGAAAAACGAAAAAAGCACAAATTATACAGTTATCAACATTGCACGTCAAGAGTGGTAAGGCCCAATAATATTTGTAAATGACTGTGGGAACAAGTATTGTATTAATGTAATATTGTATTATTATAGACAGTTACTACCCACATAGTGAAAACATTATGATTTGTATGATTTTATGGCCACCGATAGAAAAGATCTCCTGTGGACCTCTGTAGAACACTTAGTAGTAATCAATCTCTTTGAGTAAATTTGCTCCTCTGATCAGTGAGCACACTGTATACCAGGTGATAAGGATTGTTCAGGATTGATTGTATTTTTCATAGAATTTGCCTCTTTGCCAGAAACTCAACAGGGTCAAGCGCCATGCCTAGCACAAATCCGGTCCTTTTAAGGTTATTAAAACTTAAAGTCTACTCTAATTCTGTCAGACTCTTTCATATTGCAGCCCCAAAAAACCACAGAATAATAAATTACACAGGATTCATTGAATATTAGAAGAATGGTTTTGCAGATGTTAGAGGATGTGAGCTTTCACAGAAATGCTGTTGTGTTAAATGACCAGTCCAGTTTGTTGTCGAGGTGAACTTCCAGGTACTGTATTTACATTCTGAGACCATGTTCATTGTTTCCCCCTGGACAGAGATATGAGTCTCAAGGATCTTACTTCTCCGAAACAAAAAAGCCTCTCTTAGTAAAATAAGGCACTGTGCTAGACTAAATAAACAATAAGGAAAGGTTTATGACAGATTATAAAAAGTCACCCCATCTTCCAACTTATAGAACCTAAATTATCTGATGCTGGTATTCGTTCCTTATACAATTTCCCTTTGCTATCTATCTATCTGTCTGTCTGTCTGTCTGTCTGTCTGTCTGTCTGTCTGTCTGTCTGTCTAATTATCTATGCCTTGCTTCCAGGTACCACAGCACACCTTCAGAGGCGTTGTGGAGTCCATTTTTAGGGGGGCTTTAGCGTCCCTAACATTTGTACTCAGTCCCCATAAAAATTCTCCAAAAATTTAGAGAATATGAAAACCCTTTAAATTTCATATGAAAATTGTGTCAGACTTCAGCTCCTTCGGCTCCTCTCCGTCTTTCAGCATGAGCTTCAATACACCATTAAGCCAAGGTGTGTGTTTTTCAATAAATTGTTATATCTGCATCAGTGCCGTCCTTATTCATAAATACAGTTTACAAATTGTCATGAGGGATTAATCAGTTCCCTTTCAAAAGCTACACTTGATGCTGCATAAAAACACGATGGGAACATCTCTTTGTTCTCTGGTTGTGAAGCCTGTGTGTATCAAAACGCAGAATACTTAGGCTTATAACCTCAGTCATGTGACATCACCCAATAAGGTGCACCTGCAGGTTATAAATAGGAGTGAACCGAAAACATCCTCAGATCCTTTTGTCTTCAGGAACGCTTTGTGCTTGCGTGTGTGTGTGTGCGTGCAACAGAATCACGCTAGGAAAGAAAACTTTACTTACCGATAATGGCAGAGTTGGTTGATAGATGGTTGCCTCTGTGTGATAGATTTCCTTTGGAGGGTGATCTCCACGACTTTTTCTTTGAGTGCTTGGGTTTCATGGAGAGTGAGAGCATTGTGATCTCATACCCAATTAAGGCACTTCAAGCGCGGCTCGCATGCATATGACACGGTATTACCCCGGTCAATACACGGTATTAGTTTTAGCGTCCGCTTCTCAAGCACACTCCGGCACTTTTTGTGAAGGGGCCGAAGAGATTTCCTCTCACGCAGCAAAAAAAAATAAATAAAATAAAATAAAATAAAATAAAATTCCCCAAGCACTCAAAGTTAGATGACAGGTTTCTGTCGGGTGGCCAGGGGAGGGGCCTCAATAAGGGTTCCTCCCCTTTTTTGGCGACCTCCATGACGAGTTAACTCTTTCATGGACTAAGCCTTATTCATCCCCTGTTTTATGATGATGCCCCAGATTGAAGAGATGCTTGCGAGCTATCTCTCTCCTGGGAGCTCATCCTCCCTGAAAAAGCCCACACTGCCCACCAAGCCGTGTAGACTAACATCTTCGTTGGTGGGGAAAGCTTTTCAGGCAGCAGGTCAGGATGGTGCTGCCCTGCACACCATGAGGGTTTTGCAGGCATACCAGGCTCACCTGCTGAGAGATCTGAGCACTGGCGGGTTGATCAACAACACCAAGCCACAGGCTCCGTGCCACCAAGCAGATGGCCCATGCTATCGGCCGTTCTATGGCTGCCGTGGTTGCCACGGAGAGACATCTGATTTAACCTCACGGGCATAGAGGTCAGGGATCGCGGTTTCCTCCTTGATGCCCCCACTCTCGCCTTCCGGGCCTCCTTGGTGACACTGCAAACACTGTCGCCACTAGGTTTCGGCAGGCGAAGCTCTACGAGCAGACCTTTGTGAGGTTTCTCCCCTGCCGTGCTCAGGTCTGGTCTCAGGTCAGGTCTGGACGAGGTGTGAGGCGCAGAAGGAGAGTGTGGCGAGCCAGCTACCCCCTCGTAGAGGCAGGGGAGGGACTTGCCGTGCTTCGCAATCTGCCTCAAAAAGAGAAAAAAAACAAGCACCGGAGAGCTTTATCTCCTGAGGTTGACGTGCCCAGGTCCACGGGGGGTCCCTCCCCCCGGGGAGGGACGTGTAAAAATTGCAATAAGAGATAGACTCCTCCCTGGCACCTTCTGGGGGCCGTTGTTTAATGTCCGCCACCACTGGTGTTTTGGGAAGCAGCGGTCTCCAGCGAAATGTTAGGTTCTCGGTTCCTTCCTGCCTTGTTTCAGGATGCCGGACACCTAACACCACCCCTCCGTTGCACATCGTCCTCCGCGTTTTCAATGGCGTGGTCTCCACTTCCATGAAACCGGAATGAGCACATCTGCTGACTTGGCAATTACAGACTTTGCTGGGAAAAGGGGCCATAGATCATCTTCCCCTGCCAGGCAAGAGAGATGCGGGGTTGCGTCCAATTTTACATCTTCTTGGGCTGAAAATCAAAATGTTGACAGCCAAAATGATTGTTTCTCAAATTCAACCAGAGGTTTGGTTTGTGACGGTCAACCTGAATTATGCATATTTTTATATAGAAATATTGCCACAACACAGAAACTTCCTGAGATTTGCTTTCGGGGGCAAAGCTTACCAGTATGGGGTCCTTCCATCAGGCCTAGCCCTGTCACCCCGCACATATAAAATGCACGGATGCAGCTCTGGCTCTATGATTTCAGGGCATCCGTATTCTGAATTGTATAGATGACTGGCTGATTCTGGCTCAGTCTTAATAGCTAGCGCTTCGACATCGGGATGTCGTCCTAGCTCATCTCCATTCTTTAGGATTGAGACTCAACGCCACAACAGGCATTCTTTCCTGTTCAGAGGACAACATATTTGGGTGTCACATGGGATTCGATCACAAGGCGGGCACAGCTGTTTCCCACTCGTGTCGAACCCATCCTCCAACACCCTGAAGGAAATCAAGCTAGGCCAGAAAGTGACTCTTCATCACTTTGAGAGATCTTTAGGTCTCATGGCACCTGCGTCCACGGTGATACCTTTGGACCTTCTGCACATGAGAGCGTTTTCAGTTGTGGCTAAGAGCCAGGGGATTTCACTCAAGGGCCAATCCCCAGAGGTTAATAAGGGTTACGCGCTGGGGCTTCATACCCTTTCTATGTGATTCAGATCCTGGTTTCTGACTTTGGGTCCCACTTTAGGTTCGTAATGTCGTCGCAAGATGCTAACGACAGACGCTTCCCTCACGGGCTGGGGTGCGGTCTGGCAGGCAGATTTGATAGTCTGGATGTCAATGCTACTCCGGGCTCGTGGATCCTCGACCCAGCATCCAAAGCTAGCTCTGAGACCTCCCTGGCTATTGTGTGCACACGCTACACAACTCTACAAAACTTGCAGTGCGGCGGCATTGGCATTCTCGTTCCCATAGCTTTTTCATGCAGCACCGAGTGTAGCTTTTGAAAGGGAACGTCTCGGGTTACTTAGCTGTAACCCTGTTCCCTAATAAAGCGGGAACGAGATGCTGTGCTTCAGTGCCGCACTGCTGGCATGCCTGGATGTCCTTCAGAAAAAAAATTACCTGAGGATGTTTCCGGTTCACTCCTATTTATAACCTGCAGGTGCACCTTATCGGGTGACGTCACCTGACTGAGGTTATAAGCCAAAGTATTTAGCGTTTTGATACACACAGGCTTCACAACCGGAGAACAAAGAGATGTTCCCATAGCGTTTTCATGCAGTATCTCCTTCCCGCTTTATCAGGGAACAGGGTTACAGCTAAGTAACCCGAGATGTTACTAAGTTTTCGCTGTGTTCACCCTCATCACACCAGCTGTTTCCTCTAGTGAAAATGAAGCCCTTAATACATACTGTTTGAACCTATAGTCTACTTTGTAAAACAATCATGCTGTTGCTGTTTTAATTGAAAAACCTAACTGTCAATATAAAACATTGCACAGTGCATATGGAATTAATTCCCATAAAGTTATGCACATAAATATTTTAAAACAGTGACAGACAGCATACAATCCACTCATTTTAACTGCATAGCAGTGTGATTTACAGAGATAGAAAAATCAATTTTTTTGTAATAAATATTGTATTGTATTAAATAATGTCCCAGATCATAAAATAAATTTATTAGCCTTATAGTAGGGTTTTTTTTTGTCACTTTGATTTAGAAAAAGTTACTTTTTTAATGAATAGAAACAAACAAACAAAAAAAGATTTTAAAAAGATGCTTGGTTTAATTACATTAAAACAACATTTGTCCATATTAAAGACTTTGAATAAATAGCCTAGTAGCTACGGAATTTTAAGAAGTTGAATGAGGACTCTACTGTCTTATTTTTTTAAGATAAAACACTAAATTAAACTAGATAACATAATGATCAAATTTGCAATATTTATATTTAACTGTAGATGGAAGATGGGAGTAGGTCTCCAAATGAGCAACAGGTAAGAATAGAACATGGACAGCCTCTCATGCAGCCTCTCATGTGTTCCCAATATTGATTGAAAGTCATTGCATCAGAAAGTATTTTTCACATTTTTATGTATGCTAGTTTCCAGCAAAAAGCAGCAGTATTATCAAACAGATAAATGTTTGACATTAAGGGCAGTGTAGTGGTTAGCACTGTCACCTTGCACCTCCAGGGTCTGGGTTCGATTCCCGGCCAGGCTCGAGTCCCATCTCTGTGTGCATGGAGTTTGCATGTGCTCTCTGTGCTTGGTGGGTTTCCTCGGAGTACTCCGGTTTCCTCCCACAGTCCAAAGACCTGCAGATTAGGCTAACTGTAGTTCCCAAATTGGCCGTAGTGTGTGAGTGAGTTTATATGTGTGTATAATTCTGTGATGGATTGGCACCCTTTCCAGGGTGTACCCTGCCTCGTGCCCTAAGCCTCCTGGGATAGGCTCCAGGTCCCCGTGACCCTATATACAGGATAAAGCAGTATAGACTATGAGTGTGTGCTTGACATTATTGGCATCCATACAGTTTATTCCATTGACCATCTTCACAGGTGTAGAAGTTGAATAGCGCATGGGTTGATTACTTTTGACACAGTGAAGGGACCAATAAAGTGGGGTGAGTGTTTGCATGAGAGCATTCTCAAAGGAATGTCCCTGGTAGAAAACATGACTCTCTGCCCTACACGATACCTGGGGGCCTTGGTGTGGTGAATGTCAGCCTGTCACAACCTGGAGGCTTGCAGCAGGGATCATCTTGGTTGTAGATATGTCCGCTTGCAGTGGCGGACAAAATATTGGGCCAAGGGTACCTCTACCTCCTCCTATTGAGTTGGGAACAGTGGTGGCTGGTAGCTCAGAATGCACTGGAACAGCGAGAACCCAAACCTGCATCTAAAAGAGATGGCAGGGAATTGTGGGCATACTCAACACATGGGAGGAACTTACTCCAGGTGGTAGCATCACAAGCGGTCATGCACCAGTGTTCATGTGACTTCCAGTGCCTGGTTCTTTTGTTCTGTTTGGCCGTTGGATTGGGAATGAAACCAGACAGGCTAGGAGTGGCCCTGACGAGCTTACAAAAGGCCTTCGAGAAGCATGAGGTGACCTGTGGGCCTCAATCAGAGACAATGTCGGGAACATTGGAGATGTCTGGAGGGTCAAACGATGGGGAGTCCATCAAAATGGAATACATGGAGGATTGCTCTGCTGTTTGCTAATCATTTGAGCTCATCAACTGAGGGTGACAGTTTGGGTCTTCTCTTAGCCCATGGCAGACTTGGAAATCTTGGAATCTGCAGAAATGGCTCAAAAATACATTCCTGCCTTGTGTAAATCTTTGATCCTCTTTTTCAGCTCGGCACTAAGTTCCTTAAATTTTTCCATTGTACTGTGTGTTGGTTAATTCATTAAGTGCTGTTAACCAAATGCTTTTTATGTCAGCACAGAGAATTACCAGCTGTTGTCAATCAGGATCACTAACAGGATGTTGAGAGGCCTTGGGCTTGAAAAATTTAAAGTTTCAGCAGCACTCAATTAATAATTAAAAATAAGTGGGTGCATGTTTATTTTGCACACTTAAAGGATAATTGAGACCCATTGCTGATTTCACAAAAAGAAAAAAAAAAATTTGTACAAGAATTCTTACCCAGAAAAATATTATAGCAAATATTAGCAACTGTACCAGAGTTAGTGTCTTTCAAAAATGCTTGGAGCATATAATGTGTAAAAGAATGACAAAGGTTAAAAAGAACAACATAAAAATTTGTCAAAATACTTATTTTTCTTCAGTGCAGATTAACTGTTAAATGCAGTGTAATCGTGGTTGACGTTGCTCAAATGACAGTATGTATTTTCACTCTAAGGCTCAAAGTACATAATACATCTGTACATTTAAAATCAGAGACCTAGAGAGTTTTGACAATGTGTGCATGTGTAGTATGTGTGGGTGTGGGTGAGAGAGTGAAGAATGTGTTTTAGAGTGTCATTGTGTCGTATCACATCCTCCAATTCAGCACCTGCAGTCGCTCCCAGCTGCAGCAGTTCAGTCTCTCTACAATCTGACTGAGGGAGGTTTTTGTACCACCCTATAACACTGTGTTAGTGCCAGGCGCTACTGATGGAATGCCAACTTTTACAGTAGTAATCTGCTGCATCTTCAGTCTGGACTCCACTGATGGTCAGAGTGAAATCAGATCCAGATCCACTGCCACTGAAACGAGCTGGAACTCCTGATTGTAACTGATTTACAAGTTTAATGAGGAGTTTAGGAGCTTCTCCAGGTTTTTGCTGATACCAGAATAAATCCTCACCAGCTGACCACTTGTTCACTGCCTGACTGGTTCTACAGTTGATGGTGACTGTTTCTCCTGGAAGAGCAGATTTCACTGCAGGAGTCTGAGTTATTGATACTTGACTTCTGCATTCTGTAGCCAAAAAAGGAAAAAAAAAGAATAAAAGAAAGAAAGAAAAAATAATGCAGCAGTTTGAAATATTATAATTGAAACAATAATTGTATTATTATGAAGAGATGATTGTAGAGATAAAATCTGAAGCAGTGTCTGACCTTGAGTCCAGAGGATCAGTGTCCAGATGAAGATGGGGATCAAAGTCATGGTAGCTGTGGGTGAAGTTGCTGTAGCAGCAGCTCTCAGTCATGAAGTGTTAAAGTCACAGCGCTATAAACACTCCCAGAGCACTGAAGCATGTGCTGCTAATGCAAAGTGTCCTCTAAGTATGGAATCACCTTTACCACATTCCCCCAATCTTACTGTAATTCTCACACTACTACAGAGTTACTGTGCAAGTTTTGATTCTGGGGTCAGATTTTTTGTAAAATACTTTTTGGTCTAAGATGCAAAAATAAGTGAATTAGAGAAGCTTAAACTTTCACTGGACGTGTTTGTACTGAATATTAATGAGTTTCTCACTGTAGTGGATTCATGTGGAAGAAGCAGCATCAGTGTTGGCAGTGAGAAAATTTAGGTCTCATAATACTTAAAAATATTATATAATAAAATTTTTTTCTGCCTACAAAAGGATTAGAGGAATTATCCATGATTTAGATCCACACCTTCAGTCAACTCTTGCAAATTTCACATCAGTATATCATTATTTGTACTTACTGAGGCATTATGGGCAAAACTTTTGCAATTGCAGATTGTGCTTTTATTGTATGTAATTAATTTGTGTGTCTCAGGGATTCTTCTTTGACATTCCTGACTTTTTCTGAAAAAAAAAAAAAAACACTAAATAATATATTAGAAACCAGTCAGAGAGTTCGTGTATTAATCAGCTGATGTGAGCAGAAGTTGGTTTTTTGTAGCTGTTTTGTAATAAGAGGTTTAAATGGATGGAGAGAGCAGTGAGTTTAGAGCAGCAGGGTTTTTGTATGACCACTAAACCTGTTTGTATCACTGTGGTGGACTTTTGGTTGAGGAACCAAACTGTTTGTGGGCCGTAAGTAACCAGTTTACTAATGACATACAGTCTTATGCAAAAGTTCATAAATAACAAATTTTGGAGATTTTTTAATTGAAAAGATGTTAACACAGTCTCTCTCAGAAATGGAAAAAAATTACAATATTTTCAGCAAACATTGATGCATAGTTACTTCTTATGCCATAAAAAAAAAAAAAAAAAAAAAAAAAAAAACATTATTATCACACTGTGCAAAAGTTTGGGCACCCGCAGAGTTCCAGAGTCTCAGCTTCTTTTTACAAGGTTTTAGACCTTAATCAGCTCATTAGATCTTATGCATGGCAACAGCTGTCATTAGTTAATGCCAATTTCAAAGCTTTACAAATACTTTGACTCTTCAAACCTTGTGCACACACTTGCGGACACTCAACAACCTTGGGTTCCTCTCAGCAGCTGTGTAAGACTCTGAAATGAAAGTTATTGATGACCACAATGCAGGAGAAGACTACAAGAAGATAGCAAAGCGTTGTCAGCTTGCAGTTGCCACAGTGAGAAATGTAATTAAGAGATGGCAGTTCAGGGGATCTGTGGAGGTCAAGATGAGATCTGGAAGACCAAGAAAACTCTTGGAGAGAACTGCTCGTATGCTGGTCAGAAAGACAAATCAAAACCCATATTTGCTGCAGAAAAAACTGCAAAAAGATTTAGCAGACTCAGGATTGGTGGTGCACCATTCCACAAGACCTTCATGGAAGAGTCAGCAGAAAAAAACCTTACCTGCATCCCCATCATAAAATCCATGTCTGAGGATTTCAACAGAACATCTACAGAAGCCTGATGCCTGTACTTGGAAAAAAAAGTGCTGTGGACTGATAAAGCCACAATTCTTTGGCCACAATTAGCAAAGAAAAAAAGAAGCAGCATTTCATAGGCAACTATTAAGCATGGGGGTGGATCTATCATGCTTTGGGGTTGTGTTACAGCCAGTGGCACAGGAAACATTGCACGGTTGGAGGGAAGAATGGATTCCACTAAATATCAGCAAATTCTGGAAGCAAACATCACACCATCTGTGAAAAAGCTGAAGCTGAAAAGAGGACGGCTTCTACAACAGGACAATGATCCTAAACATACCTCGAAATCCACTGGAATACCTCAAGAGACGTAAGCTGAAGGTTTTGGAACGGCCATCACAGTCTCCTGATTTAAACATCATTGAAAATTTGTGGGTAGATCTTAAAAGAACTGTGCATGCAAGACGACAAAAGAATATTACAGAACTAGAAGCTTTTTGCAAGGAAGAATGGGAGAAAATCCAAAGTACATGAATTGAAAGACTTTTAGCTGCTATAAAAAAGCCTTTACAAGCTGTGATATCTGCCAGAGGAGATGTTACTAAGTACTGATTATGTAGGGTGCCCAAACTTTTGCACAGTGCCACAATAATGTTTTTATTTATTTATCTTTGTTCAATCTATGACATAACAAGTAACTATGCACCAACGTTTGCTGAAAATATTGTGCTTTTTTCTATTTCCAAGAGAGACTGTGTTAACATCTTTTCAATTAAAAATGCATCAAAATCGTCTCGGGTTACTTGGCTGTAACCCTGTTCCCTGATAAAGCGGGAACGAGATGCTGCGTGAAAACGCTATGGGAACATCTCTTTGTTGCCCGGTTGTGAAGCCTGTGCATGTCAAACCCGCCGAATACCTTCGGCTTATAACCTGTGCCAGGCATGACGTCACCGAATAAGGTGCACCTGCAGGTTATAAATAGGAGTGAACCGGAAACATCCTCAGGTCAATTTTGTCTGAAGGACGTCCAGACACGCCAGCAGTGCGGCATCGGAACGCAGCATCTCGTTCCCGCTTTATCAGGGAACAGGGTTACAGCCAAGTAACCCGAGACGTTCCCTTTCAAAAGCTACACTCAATGCTGCGTGAAAACGCTAT
>JAAGKR010007266.1:0-37766 GCA_011419295.1 Clarias macrocephalus | reverse complement strand
CTAACAAAGTCCTTTGTCTGAACTCTCACTGAAGGGGAAAAAAAGCAAGCAAAGAAATAATGACTCCGGTAGTTCTCAGAGGATAATGGATTCATTAATGGCGCCTGGATGACAAATGTATCTATTAAGCTTGTTTTAAATGAAATAAAAAATGAGACAAAAATTCACATTACACATATGATCATTCAGGAGGCTAATAGTTGTACAATTGTGCTGTGAATCTATAAAAGCTTTATGAAGCATAAATTCCCATGTCTTCCAAACAACCTCGAAACACTTTAAATATTCCAATATTCCGGACGAGGACCGCAAATCTAAATAATCACCGTGCTGGTTTTCTCCATAAATGCAGGAATATTGATATTAGGCCCCAGGCGCGGTCCTCCACCAATCTCGACCCATAAGGCGATATATCACGTCATCCGGAAGAGCGAGTTAAAATGCAGCTGGAGCAAAGCTTTTGTTTTGCGGAATTTATGAGCATCATTACAAAAGCAGCAGCAGCAGCAGAGATAAAAAGCTGCCTGAGCGGGAGAATAGTGCTGAGAGCTGGGGATTGAGGCTGCACGAATCATCCATTTCATCTCACACCATGCAAATCAATGAAGGTCGGCTCTGAGGCACAACACTGCCGGCCAATCAGCGAGCGGCACGCTCACTTCTCAGATTAGCCCAGGTGCAATTATTCTTTCTTCTTGATTTAATCAGGTTTTGATTTAGATGACAAAATGGGAGGCGAAGAGAAATTTAATCCCATTTAATGTGATGTAATTTAATAGAACCTAACATATTATAATATAATATTAAAAATGTCTATAGTTGTCTTATAGGTTTTCTCGGCGAAAAGTTTTGACACTTACATTTATCCACTTTATACGGAAGGAGTCACCGGTGCCAGTGTTTCTCTATAATCATGATAATTTTCCCGTAGCAAAAAAAAAAAAAAAAAAAATATATATATATATATATATATATATCAATTGAAACACTGAAATATACATTAATAGAGCGAAAACAGAATGAGACAATGTACAGTGATGTACTGACTGCTGAACTCCAGGAGGTAGCAGCTGAACTGAAAATAGAAAACGGATGGTGCTGCATGGTTATTTATTATTAAAAGACCATTCTACTGAAACACACTGTCTCCTCAGAGAACACCTACAGATATGGCCAGGAAAAATGCGCTGATGGATTGAGCAGAACAATGCGCTAGCTGTGTGACAGGCTGAGAGAGAAAAGAGGATTCGAAAGGAAGGATGGCTCTCTTTAGTACAGTACGTGTCCTAGCCACATGGGACACACCGGGGCTGAAGAGTGCAGACTTGCTTCAGTATTTAGGACGCCTGGGCTTTCGAGGAATTCCCATCGGAAATCTTTAGTGGGATTTTAAGTGGTATTAAATGGTCAGTTGACCCATGCAGAATATGCAACGTTAATAGGAGTACGCAGTCTATTATTGTCTATATGATAAGCCATAAGATTAAAACCACCTACCTTATATTGTGAAACACCCTTGTGCCAGTAAATCAGCTGCTATAACATCAGTATAACAAAGACCTCTGAAGGTGTGTGTGTGTGTGTGTGTGTGTGTGTGTGTGTGTGTGTGTGTGTGTGTGTGTGTGTGTGTGTTTGGTATCTGGCACAAGGACATTATCAGCTGATCCTTTAAATTTGGTTAAATCTTTATTTGTCGCATCTACATTACTGCATATATGAAATTCTTTATTCTTCACATATCCCAGCCCCGGGTCAGAGCGCAAGTTCAGCCATTATACGGTGCCCCTAGAGCAGACAGCCTTAAGGGCCTTACTCAAGGGCCCAACTGCGGCATCCTGATGGAGCTGGAGCTCGAACCGCTGATCTTCAGGTCAGTAACTCATAGCCTTAACATACTGAGACACTTTACTTTGTGTAAGTTTTGAGGTGGGGGAACTGTGGATTAGAATCGTTTTTCCAGCATGTTGCACAGATGCTTGAACAGACTGAGATCTTGAATTTGGAATTTGAAGGCTGAGTCAACACCTTGATCTCCAGCGTGTCAGGACGCATGACCCTGCTTAAAGAGACCACTGCTGTCAGGGACACCATTTCCACGAAGGGGTTTAATTTGGTCTGCTGCAATGTTTAGGTAGGTGTTACAGGTCAGAGTAACATCCACATGAATGGCAGGACCCAAGGTTTCCCAGCAGAACATTACCCAGAGCATCACCTCCTCTGACTCGCCTTCTTCCTGTAGTGCATCGTGGTGCCACCTTTTCCCCATTTCCCCAACACACACAGACGGCCATCCACATGATGGAACAGACCAGACTACCTTCTTTCATTGGTTGGTGGTCCAGTTCTGATGCTTACCTGCCCATTGTAGGAGCTTACAATGGTAGACATGTGTCAGCACTATACACAACAAACCGCGACGCACTGTGTGTTTGACACCTTTCCATCAGAGCCAGCATCGACTTTGTCAGCGGTTTGTGCTACAGTGGCAGTTCTATTGGATCAGACCAGACAGACCAGAACAGACAGACTCGTGCACAACAGTGAGCCTTGGCCGCTCATGACACTGTCATCAGTTTACAGGTAGTTTGACTGCAAAATCAGATGAATTCTTTAATCCTTAGTCTAGTCTTTTTGACAAAAATGAGGTTGTTCAAAAGAAGCAAAAAGCATTACAAACGAATAGAGAATATTTTGTGCATGTTTTTTTTTTTTGAGGCAAAAGAAAGTTAAAAATAACAAATGGAAAAATATAATGTCGGTATTTTTTGGTTATATCAGTGTGACACTAGACTTTTGTCACAACAGAGAAATCATCCTGTAGTTATTTATTTATTTATTTATCTATTTATTTTTATTTTTTTATTTTTTTATGGCAGGGTAAATGTGAAATTTGGCATTGCTAATGTAATAATTGAGTTTTAATAATAATAATAATAATAATAATAATAATAATAATAATAATAATAATAATAAGTTTCTGTAAGTGTACTGTAAGTTTCACTTTGGTGGTTGACAACAGCATTATAACAAAAGTCCATGACTGCAGGGGAAAATGAGTAGCAGTAACAGACTCTAAACCTCTTTTTTTTTTTTTTTTTTGTCTTCAACATTCTCCAAATGTCCACTAATGGCATTTACTTTATTCACAGCAGTCACTCTTTTGCTCTGCTGATATTTTCGGCCACTGATAAAGTAACGGAAAGAACCCGCGCACTTGGCTCCTTATGGATATGTTGTGTTTTGCTATGAAATGCAGTTGTTCATGATCGTGTAAGCTCAAGTCTTCTAAATATAGGACATGTAGCAGCTTTCAAAATTAAAAGGGGTTTTAAAGAAACCTTGTGTAAGTGGGAAGGAATTTACCAGGAAAAGTCTGTAAAAATTTACATTTATTGCATTTTGTGGTCAATTCCTTTAAATCACTGATGATTTCCCATGAAACCACTTTTTCAAGACAGACATGAAGACAACATGGTGTGACCCATTAACTTCTTCGGATAACCCATGGACTCACAATGACTCTTTTTTAATGAAAATCTTTATTCCACAGAAGTTGTGTAGAATTTGCTCCTTTAAATCTGTTGAGATCGATATACCTTTAGCAAAGTTTATTTCATAGGACATTCCTGTTTCCCAGCTTAAGAGGGATAAGAATAAGAAATTTGTTCCTGACAAACAAATTGCAGTTACTGAAGAGGAATGAATGACTATGAAAATGTGTGTGGGTGCCAACAACATTACTTTGTTATCTTCATACGTAAATTGACTATGACACTTATTACTGGCGTTACAATATTTCCATTCTGAAATCAATTGTGACAAAAATGACAGCTGAAACCCTGTGAATTGAAAGCACTAATATAAAAACAGATTTATACATTGCAACTCTTTCATAACTGCTTATCTTTTATTTTCCTTTATTTCACACTTAATCTCACAGATCAAACTAAATTTGAGACGAACCCAGAGCAGTACCCAGGCTGAGCATGATTAATTGAGACGAATTGGCTTCATTGGACTGCATTAAGCTCGTGTCCTTCTGCAAAGCTGCAATAATTCTCAGTGACAGTAAATAACCATGCCAGGTCTTAAATAAATAAATAAATAAGAAGAAGAAATCAGTTGATATGGGGCCAGAAATACTGTATATTTTGTAACTGATACTTACATCAGTACTTGCCACCTTTATCTCGTTAGCAGACTTATTATAAATAGCATATATGCTTCCTTATTTTAGTTCCTTCTGGAGTGAAACCTACCTATGTTTGAGCAGGATGTTCACAAAGGGTTAACTCCCAACAATTAAAACCCAGGATATGAGGTAGACCTGCGGGGAAATAATGTGTGAAATGGGCGGAGCCATCGGTTGTAGTGATGGGATCCTTGATTCAATTTCTTGAGTCAATTCAATGAATCAAATGTCTTGAGTTCTGGTTGGGGGTGGGGTTATCCTAGATAAAAGATAAAAACCCTATCAAGGCAGAAAAGATTCATCATAGGATAATGGTTAATCAGAAGAACTTTTGATTACTTTGCAAAGTGGATGAGGCCCCATGGGCCTAACAGTCTGTTTTTTTTTCTTTTTTTAAGTTTTTATTTTTACCTGTCTGTATTATGCATTCAGAAAGACACAGTTTAACAGTTTAACTTTGGTGAAAATATATTTTCATGTCTGCTGTAGTCATTTCTGCTCCATTATTGGCGCTAATGTTCCCTGCCGAGGCACTTTCGCCCACAAGTCATTAATTTTAGGTGAGCGGAGAGAGGTTTCATATCATCCCTAGAATATTGTAAAATAATTGGCTGTTTCTTGGCCTCGGTATCAAAAAGCAGCCATTGTTTCTAAGCATATTTAAATTGACCCAGGGTTCTTGAAGAACTTGGAAGTAAGTAATTTCATTTAAGCCCAGGATTGAAGCCACATTTCTTTGTTCTCTTGTGAGCCACATTAACCTTAAAACCTGAAAAGATACCATCGAGACCAAATCATTCTCTGTAACATTTTCTCATTTGTGCTGGTTTAAAATATGAAGTGTTTTTTCCCCCCTAATATCAATTCAATTCAGTTTTATTTATATTGCAATTTTAACAATGGTCATTGATGCAAAGCAAAGCAGCTTTACACTCGCTCACTCATCGTCTATACTGCATTATGCTGTATTTAGGGTCGAGGGGCCTGGAGCCTATCCCAGGAGATTTAGGCCATGAGGCAGGGCCTCACCTTGAGAACATGCAAACTCCATGCTCACAGAGACAGGAATGAACTCTGGCCGGGAATCGAACCCGGACCCTGGAGGTGCAAGGCGACAGTGCTAACCACTACACCACCGCGCAACTGCGGCTTTACGGAATTAAAAACTAGTTCCCTCGGCCAGCGCAAACCTCCAGAGCGTCGTGTGGACAGATGAACTCATTATTGGCAGCAAACCCCTAGCATACAGGACATCTTCCATAAACTGTGTCTGAGGAAGACTCACCACAGACACTGTTTACCAGGCTGCTGGGTCTCAGACAGGCATAATGAACCGCAGCAACCTTCCCAGAACCAGCAGAACCAGCAGAATGGAGAACAGTATCTAGCTGCAGGCCATCAGGACTAACTTTAATCCAGTCACTGTCTGTTCTCTGTCACAGAACCATCAGCTCAAGGACACTCATGGACATTTTCTTCACATGCCTCTGTCAGGTTTTTTTTTATTTTATGTTACACTATTTTAGGGGCATTTTTCTGTTTACACACTTTATTACTTTTGCTGCCAATAGGATTAAGTCTTGTCTCTGTGGAATATAATGAACGTTTAATAAAATGTGTTTATTTTCCACCACACCACACTACTGTAGCCAATGTATGTGAACATTTTATGGCTCTAATGCTACCCTGAACTACCCATTCACCTGTTTATACTCCCCATGTATAAGGAGGACTGCGCAACACTAGATCGACTCACAACTAAACACTATCCATGGGGAATTCTACTATGGCATTTAGTAAGGTTTACTATTTCTATTTTATGGCACTTTAGACATGACCATGGTAGACTCAATAGGACTTTATAAAGTCTGAAGTAGGTATTATGGCACTTTAGTGGGTACTGCGGTTATACTATAGTGTATTCCACCATACTTTGGTGAATACCATGGTACTTACTGGGCATCACAGTGGCTAAGTTCAAAGTTCAGCCACTATTTCATATAGTGCGTTTCAAAATACAGCAAGGTAATTGATCAATGTTACATACAGCAGGGCAAATCATTATTTGATTCCC
Source organism: Clarias macrocephalus (assembly GCA_011419295.1). NCBI lineage: Eukaryota > Metazoa > Chordata > Actinopteri > Siluriformes > Clariidae > Clarias > Clarias macrocephalus. The sequence continues at coordinate 31,500 of JAAGKR010007266.1, read as the reverse complement.
CTGTAGATTTTGTAAGTTACAAAGAAATGAAGGGTCTTTTAAAGGGTGGAATAAGTATTTGATTCCTTACCAACCAACAATAATTATGGCTCCCACAAACTGGTTATGTGCCCATGTGGTACACAGCAACTTGTTATACAGTATGTATAAACGCCACCTGTCCACAAAATCTCGATCTTCCATTCAAATCCCACCGCCACCATAGGCAAGAACAAAGAGATGTCAAAGGACATCAGGGTCAAGATTGTAGACCTGCACCACGCTGGAATGAGCTACCAGACCATCAGCAAGGAGTTTGTTGGGAAGGAAACAACTGTTGATGCAATTATTCCCAAATAGAAGAAATACAAATAGACTTCGGACTGAACCTTCATGCAAGATTTCACTTCATGTGTCTAAAGTTTTTCCAGTGTATATAGAAGAATTGGGAGATTAAAATTTTAGCTCTTTGGCATTAACTTGACTTGCCATTTTTGAAGTAAGAAAAATGCTGACTATATCCCTAACAACACCATCCCTACTGTCAAGCATGGAGGAGGAAACATCATGCTTTGGGCCTGTTTTGCTGCTACAGTTGCTGGTCAACTTTGCCATATGGAGAGACCAATGGACATTGTAAATTTTGGATGAGAACCTCCTGAAGATGTGCCATGAAGGGGTCTTCCAGCATGACAATGATCCAGAACATAGAAGAAGAACTAACCAATCTCCAGACCATAATCCTATAGAAAATTGAAGTTTAGAGAAGTTCTGTAAAGAAAAGAGGACCAAAGTCCCTCCTGAGCTGTGTGCAAACATCTTACCTCTGTGCTTGCCAAAAAGAGTTTCTCCATGTACCAAGTAATTTTTTTTTGCATGGTGATCAAATACTTATTTTACTAGTTGAAATGCAAATCAAATTATAACCTTTATATCATGTTCTTTTTCTGTTCCTTTGGTTGATAAAGGATCATATCATTATTTCTCCCACTGTTCATGCGATGATACCGTAGTACATTACATAGTGCATTATTGCCATGATGGTAGCTACACTTGTATAACATATTTTAGACCCCAAGTTCATTAGTACCATGCTACCATACCATGTTGGAACTTTCTACCATAATATAGAACATAGTGTGTAAAATAAGTACCATCGGACTTCCATGGTATCTACTGTATACCCGGGCAAAGTTTCTTATGGGTATTTATTTTACTACCCTGCACTCTTATCACTAACTTTGGCTGCACATGTTTTACTGTTTACTGCAGTTTACTTACAGTACTTCCCACTAATATTATACACACTAATTATAATATACTGTATGCTGCATGCTGTATAATTATTATACATGTATTATACCCCTCCTTTTCTTCTCTCCCTTAAATCCTTTGATGTACACTTTTCGGTAAACATCAGCAGCACACATGAGCCTTGGAACAAGTGTTTCAAGGTACCATTTTAACTGATTTAAAAAAATAAACTTTAATTGAAAAAAATGCTTGGATTAACATAAGAGGCCGCATAATGATACGTGGCATGAGCCTGGTGTGTGATGTCATAGTCATAAACTTAAGTCAATCTGGAGGCATTTTTTGATTGATGATCAAAGTAAAGTAGATCTCAAACTGTAAAAAATATCCAAATAAGGAAGTCCAATGTTTAAATTTCCCAAACATAAGCTAAGCCATTTTAAATATAAAATTCAGCGAAAGTTAACTGTGTTAACTGTGCACAGCAGCAACAACACTAGCTAGGAAAGGCCCCGTTCTGCAGGAATGTTTTCTGGCACACGTGAAAGTCCAAAACACGCTGTTGGGAATGAGCCAGACCGAATGGTGCTGATATAATTGCAACCATAAAGCCATATTACCCAAACAAAAGCAAAACGTTTTCACCAAGTATGTCACGCTCTGACGTCAAACACAGCGAACTCAGTTCATGTAGGGAACATAGTGACCTAAAACAGAGTTGTTATGAAAAACATCCATTTGTGTAAGGTCTAAACTGATCATTCTTAACACTAACACCACCACCAGGTGAATTGAATCCATGATACATCAGCAAACTGGTGCCAAACAGTCACCCGAGGCCCTTCCATGCCCGCGGGGACCACAGGCCAGAAGCAATCAACACAGCACACCCCCACACAAGGTACCAGACAAAACAGCACACCCCCAGAGGGCCTGCAGAGCCATGCCTGAAGTGGCCAGAGCCGCCCCAATTGCACATGGGGAACGAGAAACCTTGGGAGTTGTAACAGTAATGGATTTGATGTTTTGGTTGATCAACATAAGTGAGAAAACCATGTGTCTGTAAATGTCTGAAGTGAGTAACAACTCTTACCCAGTACATTGTTTTTGATAATCAGCTACTATCAGTTATTGATAACAAGGAATTCATGAAATACGTATGCAAGAAAAAGCAAAAGTGTTAACACCCCAGACATCTTCAGGACTAATTACCGAAAGTCCTCATGCTAAAGTTATCCTTAGGGCATCGTCACTGAGTAGTTGCTAATACTTTATTTTCCTGAAGATGACCTAAAGACCTCTTAAGGAGTCTTGAGTTTTAAAGACCTTCTACAGACAACCTGAGGGCCAGTCTGCCTTCCCACTGAGCAAGATCTGCATCAATGAGTGCCAAAAAAAAAAAGCCCTAACCATGCTTGTATACAGTTAGAAAATGGTACTGGTTAATGTCTTGTTATAATATAAGGCGCATGTCGAGTGTGTGCTAGCTCAAGCTGCTCAAATTGGAAATAAAGGCATTTCCATAGAGAGAAATCCTGACGTCTGCGAGAAGAAAGAGCTCAAGAAATGACAAATCGAGGTTGTGCACCTTTTACAGCAACTTACCGCGCAGCATCACAAACAGTCCGCGTGACTGCACATGGGGTGTAAGCAATCAGGAAACCGCTCCATATGTTTAAAGAAAACCATGTATGGCAGAAACGTCAGCTTAACACTCAGTTAACCTCGAGTCAGGATTGATCAAACTGCTGTTTGATGCTTTTCTTCCCCTGTATTCATCCATGAACTTTAATCATCTCAGAATCAAAACTGTGATCATTTAGTGCTTTTGAGGCTTTTTTTTTTTTTTTTGAGAGGTCGATTGACCTCATTTACCATCTTATCGCTGTTAGGATGATGGCCAATCTGAGGAAGGATTATCACCGTATTCTCTGTGGCCGTAAATCTCAAACCTGCTTAAATACGGATTTAGGGAATGTGAACGTTCTGGAACAAATAGGTATCAAACCTAGAGAATGTGACTGTCTTGGGCATTTTTTATTCCCTCATGGCACTTTTTTATAGATTTTCTTTCAAATAATAATAATAATAAAAAACATATGTTCTTTTTGCAGTAGAACTACGACAGTTCAAATGCTGCCATTAAGCATGTGGTAGAACATCAGACCTACTGGAGCTGATCCTGCTTACTGTAGGTTACTCAGGTTAGGTTTTCACCCAGTGGACACAGGGAGGACTGCAGGACCTGAGTAAAACAATACTAACTAAAGACTTGTCGTTGAGGACATCTTGAGGACCCTTAAAGCCATAAAAATGTCAACAACACCACAGGCATCTTTATGACTAATTACTAAAGTCCTCCTGCTAAAGTTATCCTTAGGACATCTTTAGGGCATCGCCATCGGACCTGAAGTACAAAACATAACCAGATTTCACACAATTCAGCCATGTTACGAAATTATGGGAAAAGTAGGAACGCCATTCTGGTTTTTGATTGGACAGAACTCAAGTACAGTCAGAGTTAGATCCAGCATTGCTGGTGTAATAAATTTCCATGGTTCCGTGGTTTCAAACTAGCTTAACCATTGTGCACCACACAGTTATACACTGCAGCAAGAAACAGAAAGCAGGAAGTGAAAACTGTGAATTGATTTGGGTTCTTCTCAGTCACAATCCAGAATGTTTTCCCTACTTTTTCTGTCATTGTGAAATGGTCGTTTTTTTTTTTTTTTTGTGAAATGTGTTTCAGGAAATGCTTTTGTGTTTTGTGAAATATGTTAGTTTTGTAAAATGTTTTTATGTTTTATATAATGCTTTGGGAATTTTTTTGTCTGGTTTGTTTAAAGTGTTTAGTTTCAAGAAGTGGTTGTGTTTTGTGAAATGTTTTTGGTGTTGTTGTGAAATGTGCGTGTGTGAGTGTGTGTGTGTGTGTGTGTGTGTGTGTGTGTGTGTGTGTGTGTGTGTGTGTGTGTGTGTGTATTAAAAAATGTTTTTGTACTTTTAGCAACCAAAATTAAAAATGACCTTTTAATACTGGCCTGTAAATAGGCATTTATCAGGTGATTGCGCATCATCACTACTAGTATAAAATAAAGTCCTGACTCACATCGCATCCAGTCAGCAGCTCCGCTCGCCATAAGAAGTGCAGGAAAAGACTCGTTGAGAATCACATGGTCCAATCACATGAGCCCAAATATTTAAAAACAATATTGATTCGCTAAGAACAAAAGTGGGAGGGTTCGGGGCGCACAGTGCTGCGCCCCAAAGATGATTTGGAAAGATCCAATCAGAGCTCAGCCTCAGGTCACATGCTTTTCAAAAATGTACGTGCCTACAATGTGCCGTTTATACGGAGCCCCGCGTACACCAACACAAATGAACGTAATACAGTTTAAGTGTTTTGAAAAATGCTTCACCAAATGTGGTTGTGTTGCATGTGTGTGTGTGTGTTTGTGTTTTTGTGTGTTTTATTTAGTGCTGTGTAAATGTCTTTGTTTAGGGATGTTGCGCGTGTGTGTGTGTGTGTGTGTGTGTGTGTGTGTGTGTGTGTGTGTGTGTGTGTGTGTGTGTATGTGTGTGTGTGTGTTTAAGGAAATTGGTTACTATTGTGTTTTGTACTTAAGGGCCACCGTACAGACATGATTGGTTGAAACTGGTTTGGTTTAAACCTTACTGAAGTCTTAATCTGAGATCATGGCTGAAAGGTTTAAGATCCCAGTACTCAAGAAAAGTCTGTAGCAGAACTGATGAACATAACTTCCTTTACAATTCTGGTTTATAAAGTTAAGGCAGCTTCACATGATTCAGTTATTTAGCTGAAAGAATCAAATCAGTCAAGAGACAAGCTACAGGACTAAAGACTCCTGAGAATATGACGGGCTTTTTTAGAGCTTTCCATGGAAATCTTCACTTCATTCACTCTCTCTGGTCTGCCTAACAAACCAATCAGATAACCCGAATCTTACTTTGAGTACGTAGAGGGTTTTATAAAATCAGTCAGTATGTGATTTTTTTTTCTTTTCCCCAGTTTAAGAGGAAAATGTCAAGAACCTCTGGTTCACAGTGAATGGATTGTTGTGGTGCTGGAAATCATTTCTGGATATATATTTGAAGTGTTCTTGAGGACCTTTTGCAATTTAGAACACAAAAGAAAGACTTTTTTGGTCGGACAAAAGCCGAAAGAAGGTGAGGAGGCGTTGAGGGACTGATGGGATGAGACGAGACTGCTAGGAAGCTGGCAGAGGTGAACTCAAGCTCTCTGAAGATCAGCGCGACTGACGTCAAATCTCTGACCTGGATCGCACTTCAGTTAGCCCCAAAGCAAATGAGACCGAGCCCTTGTCATAAATGTTTCTGTAATCCTGTCTATATTTTGAGGCATCTGTGAAAACCAGTTTCAGAACACAGGCATTGTGGGAGAATCGGATTCACTTTGCCTGGCAGGTAGTTTCAGGATATCACTTCACATGTGCCAGGTATGATGGATTGCCTTCGCCGGATGGTCTTATAGATACAGGGGTTATGTACAGGCATTCTGGATACATATTCAGCATTAAAGAAGATGGATTCTTCTAGCAGCAGCTGAATAATGATTACGGTAATGATGGAGGCATTACCTGCCATATGCCACAGTCTCAAGATTCAAGGTTACACTATCATAGCCAGAAGAGGAAGAGGACACTTCTACTGTAGCTTTACATACCGTATATCTGTGAGGAAGTCCACATTAAATCACTGTGAAACCAGCAGCTAAGCCACCTGACATGCGGCATTGCTGTTTTGAATTGACATTGTGCCCCCTTCCCTCCATCTTACATTAGATTAGACTTATCTTAGATTGGACTTATGTCCAGTTGGGTTTCCTTCTGCCATGCATAATGAAATCTGACCAAGGGGGATAGAGTTCTGTAGGTGAGTTAAAATCATAAAACTAGCTCACAATGTGTTTACACTAGTGTAATGCTAACATTATCTGTTATTATATGTTCAGATTGATTTTTTCCCCTCATTTTCTAACAAATAACTTTGATTTAGATGATTCGCCAACCAGTGTTGGGTGTAACGTGTTAGAGTATTCAGATTACTTTTTTGATGTAACGAGTAATCTAATGCGTTCAGTCCACCATTCAAGTACTCAGTTACTTTTTCAAAAATGTAATGCGTTAGTCAGACAATTTATGTTATCTGTGACCCAGACAGCAGTCATTCCCAATCCATTAGTGTGTGTGTGTGTGTGTTTGTGTGTGTGTGTGTGTGTGTGTGTGTGTGTGTGCCCAGACAGCAGTCATTCCCAATCCATTAGTGTGTGTGTGTGTGTGTGTGTGTGTGTGTGTGTGTGTGTGTGTGTGTGTGTGTAAGAAAGTTATCCTACAAGCCTCGCCCCCAATACCCCGCCCCCCTCTGTCATTCCTGCTGTTATACCCCTACTGTATCTCACCTATGCGGTTTGACTATGTGAGGGCCGACGCACGGAAAGATGGAAACCTAATCACAGCACCGAAACTTGCGGTGAATCATGATGAACTGTACTTACGGCCATGCGTAGCTGAGACAGGGGTATTAGTAGTTAACAGATTATGGGCCATGATGGTAGAATAATTATAAAGGTCTCGACTAAAACAACATGCATGAGGAAGCACAAAGGAGTTTTCATTTTCTGCAGTGGAAAAGTTACTCGAACTAGTTACTTTTATCAGAAAGTAACGCAGGAATGTAACGGGTTACTTTTTGATGACAGTAATTTTGTAATGTAATTAATTACTTTAAAAAATAACGTCCCCCAACACTGTTGTCAACATATGGTATAACCAAGCTACCATCAAGACTTAAACCTAAAATAAATAAATAAATAAATAAAGCACGTCTGCATACAAATTTAATCTGTTCCGAATGTGAGCTCTTAAGGTGAAATTTCCTATTGTGAAACGCATTTTCCCCTTAGCAAATAATATAAATTCAGGTAATCTGTTCCAGCCACCTAAAAATATTCCCAATATTCCCAATATTCCCAATTTCAAACACTATAATCATATTTTTACATATGAAATAATCAAACCATTTAGTAAAGACATGTACATTAAGTAAAATATTAAATAAATAGACATTAAACCTCACTTATCCTTATGATTCCTCTTACCACCGGCTGCTTAAAAAAAAAAAAAAAATCAAAAATCCCCCCCCCCCCCCCAAAATAAATAAATAAATAAATAAATAAATAAATAAATAAATAACCATAAACTTGCTTTTCTCCTATACTAAAAATGCTTCACATGCATATGCAAGTTTCTTGAAAAATTTTTACTTCTTAAGACATTTGTATGTCGAGGAACCACTATGAAGAAAGAAAGATTTTTTTTTTTATTTTAACACTTTTTTTTTCACACATAGCGTTCATGTGATTTTTCTCCAAAGCAGCAGCTTAAATCCCTAATTAGCATCAGTTATGCAGCATATTATGTTTACTCATATTTATGTGTATGTGAACGCCGAGATGTTTTAAACACTCCCACTAATCATGTAATGATGGATGCTAGGGAAAGCATCTTTTATTAAGTTACTATACGTCCCAGGAAATGTGTACTGTTTTCACACGGAACTCATTGAAAAGGGGGGAAAAAACGGTCAATTAAGAACTGTAAGAAATAACAGAGTTGCCAACACCAACATTGCTCACCAGGAACACCTAGCAGGAGAATTATTGGATAAATTCATATTTAATGAAAAAAACGTTTGGAAATTCACAGTAAGCAACCAGTAAAATATTGTTTTATAACAGTGGTCACCATCCACGGGGCCACGGACTGGTACCGGACTGCAGTTGATTTCGTACCATTTCTATTTTATAGACTATCGGAGTCTGCAGATTGTTTTATTTTAAAAAATGATCAGATCTTCTTCCATTCACTTCCCTCTGTACCGCTTTTCCACACATCTCTCTGTATTGGATTTAATTCCAGATAAAATTAAGTTAATTTTAGAAGTGAATTCTAGCTAAGAAAAAAAAATGCCTATAAAGATCTATTTAGAAAAAAAAAAAAAAAAAGGAAAAATCCTCAGTGATGAGACGGCAGAGGAGAGAGATGCCAAGAGTCCAGCCTAACTTATGGGTTTATTGCAACAGGTGATGCACACATTCTACAGGCGGCCCATATGTTCCAACCCACTATATTTAATAGATGTGGCCTTAAAAGTGTGTTAATAAAAATAAATAAATAAATAAATAAATAAAAATACTTAGCAACAACAATTTACTTTAATATTAAATTAAAACCAGCTGAAAGTTGAAACATAAAACAAACAAAAAAAACTTCTATTATCTGGAATGTGTTCTGTGAAAGTAGACTTGATGCAGTGTGGACGATGTACAAACATTTGGGAACTAAGATGCACCTCGAGGTAATATTTTAGAAAAAAAAAAAAGGACAGAGAGGTAACATTACAGCACACACGATACAAGATACAAAATCTCCAACCAGAATTCTAAAAAAAAAAAAAAAATGTATAAAAAGGACCATGGATGTGCTTAGACGTTGTCAGATCGCCACAAACACTCCGATTACAATTTTAATGTTTTGCAAATTTATTTGCAACATTGTGTTGTGAGGATCGTTTATTCACTGTTATCTCAACATTAGTTTATCATTTATTTAAATTAATTATGCTTAACAATTATATGGGGAAATATTAGGTTAATAAGGGGGTGTTGTTGAAGGAAAAAGCAATCTGGGATGGACGATTACTGCCCAGCATATAAGACAACAGACATACATCTGCTGTCTCTGTGGCAGTTATTTATAGGGTCTGGTTGCCAGCTGGACACCTGATTGTATCTGAGCACTTGGGGGTGAAAGTCCTCGCTAAAGGGTTTAACAATGGCAACCCAGCTGCTTTAGGGCTTGAACCAGGGACCTCCTGGGCCATAAGCCAACACTTTAAACACCAGGCCACCCCTGCCCTTAAAAGCAAGTGAAAATATTATGAATCAAGTAACATTATTTTTTTTCCTTTTAAGACAAAATTAAATGTAAGATTATTGCACCAATATATACAGTACAGAGCAAAAGTTTGGACACCCCTTCTCATTCAGCGAGTTTTCTTTCTTGTGTTCTTTCTTGTGTTCTTCAGCCCAAACGCGTCTCTTCTGCTTGTTGCCTGTCCTTAGCAGTGGTTTCCTAGCAGATCTTCTACCATGAAGGCCTGATTCACACAGTCTCCTCTTAACAGTTGTTCTAGAGACGTGTCTGCTGCTAGAACTCTGTGTGCCATTGACCTGCTCTCTGATCTGAGCTGCTGTTAACCTGCGATTTCTGAGGCTGGTGACTCGGATGAACTTATCCTCCGCAGCAGAGGCGACTCTCGGTCTTCCTTTCCTGGGCCGGTCCGCATGTGAGCCAGTTTCTCTGTAGCGCTTGATGCTTTTTGTGACTGCACTTGGGGACACTTTCAAAGTTTTCCCAATTTTTCCGACTGACTGACCTTCATTTCTTAAAGTAATGATGCCGCTCGTTTTTTTTTCTTCACTGCTTTTTTCTTCCCATAATACAAATTCAACCTCTTTGAATGAGAAGCTGTGTCCAAACTTTTGGTCTGTACTGTATATATATGTCACTATTTTTCTGCAAGTGTAAATTTCTTATATTGTAGATCAAATTAAAAAAGTACCAGCTTAAATTTAGGAACATTCCATGACAAAAAACAAAAAAAAGTACATAAAGATAGTAAAATCTGTCCAGAAATAGGTTATCTTACTTATATTTGCCATTTTGTAATATTACATTAAGAGTTTGTTGAGAAAAAACTGACAAAAAATATATTCACTTGCTAAGATCTTTTTTTTTTTTTTTGCAGTTAGATGGCCAGTCATTCAACCTTTAAACCTGATGTATGAAGCTAAAGCTGATGCTAGTTTTGTGATATGATCTTCCTTATATAGCACTCAAAATTGCCCTATTTAGGGATTATTCTTACCTTGTACTTCTTCTCAGAAGGTCGTCGGTAAGTGCTGCTGGAACTGAGCTTTCTCCCATAGTGCATCTGACGAAAGAAAAATCAAAAGCAAACTCAGACTTTGAGGTTTTCGAAATTCTCTTAACTGGAGTTTGGTTTATTAGGTTAGAATTGGTTTGGTATTAATTGGATACATATTAATGTATTGATGAAATTAAAGAAAGTAAAAACCAAATAACATATTAAATGTATTCTTAAATAACTCCAAGTAGGTTAACATGCAATGTATTAAAACATTTTCACAAGGAGTTGAGATCAGACTGTAAATCTAGGTGAAGTTCTCTAACAAGCACAAAGTCAGGATGAATTGATAGAAGAAGAAGACAAACACGAAAGACATATCGTAAATTAACTGTTTGCATAAGCTACGTTCTGTACGGTGATGAAGCTGCTCACGCAACTCTTATTTGTTTTTCTTGCTTGCTTTTGTTGCTTAGTCTGAAGTGTCATTTCCACAGCCACTTATACTGTAGCTCTCTTCTTTCTCTAAGGTTCTGTGCATCTCATCTAGGGGCGGCAGAGGTCACTGAGATTCAGCAGACTGTTCCAGAATGCTGCCCGGTTCCTCTTGTTCTTTCTTTTACTGTTGTTTCTTTTACTGAGATCTCTCTGTTTCTGTGCTTATGCTCCTGTTACACTGAGATTTTCCTTGGAAGACTTGTGTATCTTCTTCAAGAAATGAAGATGTCTACTATCCATATTTGGGTCTACAATTATGATGATGATGATGATAATGATGTTGACGATGAAAAATTCTTTTTAGGATTTTGTCTAGCATTTCCTTTCTAGGCTTTAGGAGATCAACTCAACGAGATACTGCAGATTTGAATTTTAAATCAAAAAGACCAAAAAGACTCCAAAAAGATGTAAAATCTGATGAATCTGATGAACATGTTCTACTTAGTCCTGGTTGTCTTAATTTTTTTACACGTGAATTTAAACTGAGCAAGTCCGGCTACAGTTCATGCAAAATACCGTTCATGCAAAAATGTGCAAGTGCAAATAAGTAATAATAAATAATAATAATAACAATATCAACACTGGCTTTTCATCCTTGCTCATTTTTAATTCACGCACTGAGCTGTCTTTTACTTACATGCAGGAGGTAGACAGTCAGGTTTCTTGTGAATAGCACCATATGGTGCACAGAGACTGGAGGCATTCAGAAGCAGATTTACATGATAATTCCCAGCTGTAGCTTTTTGAAACATGTGCAATGCGAGAACTGATCTATTTTTGCCATTTGCATGTGGATAATTGATCGGCTGCCCCTCCGCTGTAAATGTAAACTGCCTGCCGATGTGTCATATCATAAATTTCCACCTGTAGCTTTAGTAGCCAAAGGTGTTGAGTGCTGCGTTTACAGGTTCTCATAAACATTTATCCATATGACAGGAGAACACCAGTGGAGAATCTCAAAGCTTTAGCAGCTATTCTTGCTTCTTGCCTGCGAATGAATAAAGCAGCAAGGCAGTAAAGATCAAACACCACCATTCCGTACTGAATGGTATGTATTTTGGATCACTGCTGGTTCTTCTCCTTGATTTTAGTTTCTGGTAGATATTTCGGACCAAAGCCTTCCAAGGTCTTCATATTTATAAAAGCGACTTAAATTAGGTGATTTAAACGCGATAGAGCTAAACTGTCCTAATGATGAATATATGGTGGAGTTTATTCATATAATACATTATATCTACATAGACATCTAGTGTTTTTATGACTTCATATTCCCAAATGAAAACATTTACAGTACTGTGCAAAAGCCTTTAAAATGAAAGAAATGAAAACAAATGTTTTACTGCAACAGGCTGCAAAGTGCCGAACAATCCAATTTAAAAATTGGTTGTTGATGTACCAACCTCAGCAGCGACCTCATTTCCCCTCTCATCTGTTCTATATATATATATATAAAACAGTTGATGTTAATATGTACTCCAGGTTGTTATTGAGGGCAATAACTATAAAATAAAAAATAAGAAATGTGGTAAATAAGGGTCTGTGTCCATATGTAAGAGGGTGAATCTGATTAATTTACCGAAGGTGCAGTAGGTTATATACTCACATTATATTGTATTATATTGTAGCTATACACAGTATGCTAAGTATATCAAGAAGATCCAATACGCAAATTACACAATATGCTGTACATGAACGTCTGTATAATACAGTATGTACAGAATAAATACGGATGGAATATACAGTAGTGCAATGATAAACATAAGTTATGAAGGGTGCAAAGATGCATACGCATAAATCTTTGCAGTATACTAATCACCGGCCCGATCACCTGTCATCATCTGCGCCTGTTTCTTGCCTCAAGTTAGATGTTTGTTATGCTTGAATGATTCATAGGTCGCTCTGTGGCTTAACAAACAGAACATATTCCTCTGAATCTGCTCAGGTACAGGGACTGCAGCGAACACGACACCAAAAAACTCCTTCAGGGAGCCTGGAGAACTATTTCTCAAGTTTACTATAAACATACAAGACAGTCTGGAGCTTTGGAAGCAAAACTGAAGACATGTCAAGGGGATTGAGACTTTTGCACAGTACTGTATATAAAATGTTTTCCCATGATTTCACACAATCTCACATATCATACCTTTTTAAAAATGTCTATTATTTTAGGATCTTCTCTTCCCTGTCATTTTAGTTTTCCTTTTCTTGTTCTCTGACTTAAATTTTGTAGGAAGCTACTTTACATTCCTAGATCCATTATCATGATATTGCATTAACATTTTAGAGAAAATATCCCAATGGACCCTGTCCATGTTATACCCCACCAAGTGCTCAAAATCGCCTGGAATAGGCTCCAGGCCCCCGGTAACCCTACACAGGATAAGCACTATAGAGAAGAAGTGAGTGATACCCTCATGCTTCTGTTGATTATATCCCTATGTCAAATATTACAACTGCTTGCCAATTCTTTTCTCTAAGAAACTAACCAATGGTTCCCAAAGTAACCCAATGTTCTCCTGTTGAAAACTTCTACTGAACATTTCTATGTTCCTCTTATTCAAAAGTTTCTAGGAAATATTCTGAAACTTCTCAGACACTAGATTCCCTGATTGATGTTTTAAAGAAACTTTCTTAAATACCAACCTCCCTAAGTTAATCTGAACCCTCCGGGCCCTATACAGTATTTATTCATATGATTGCTTGTAGAGTTTTAATATTTCTTCAAAACACCCCTATTCTATAAACATTTGCCTGCCCATAGCCTTTGCAAAAATGTTTAGGTGAAAAAAAAAAAGAAAAATTAATAAATGTATGGGGAAAAAAAGGTACATAATGTGTTACTCAGAAATATCCATCAAATACGATCCACTGCGCTTTGGGGCGTGTAGATTCTAGAAAGGTTGTGGTTTTATTCACACAATTAGCAGGACTTATTTTTGCAAACTTATTTATTTATTTATTTATTTATACTACACAATTTTTATTACAGTTTGAGTTTATTTGCAATCAGTGGTGAAAGTGCTGCTGTTGAATTGATGATTATTTTCATTGGCCGTTAAGTTCCTGTAGTCACTCACTGATGATTAAAGGAATTAAAAAAAAAAAAAACATTACACCCATTACACCAAATCGAGCCAATTTAACTGTATTTTTTCTGTTAAAGACCGTCATTATTATTATTCCATTTATTATTCTGTCTGTTAAGTCTGAATCACAATAAAAATGAACTTTGTTCTCTTAAATGGTTTCAGATTGGTTTCTGAAGTTACCCACAATGGCAGGCAGATCTTAGGGCCATGTCCTCATACAGAGGGTCGAGAAGCTGAACCTCCTTGTTAATGAGAAAGATCAGAGAAGAATTACTCTTACAGGAAGCCCATAGTAAACCAAACACATTTAACACATGTGGTGAGCAGAAAAGCATCTCACAATGAACAAATTGTCAAGAAACCTTGAGGTGGATAGACTACTGCAGCAGAAGACCGCATCATGTTTTACTCCTGTCTCCTGTGATCTTATATACAGAACCAAGTGTGTGAAGAAACTGCAAAATATCACCCAAGCTTGAAGAACAATGAGACAGTGGTCAGTGAGTCGATTCAGAGTCAAACGCTTTCCCATTGGAGTTTTCCTGGAAGCTTCGCTCACACGTCACCTGCATCTGTCACCTTGATTTAATTAGCTTCAGTGTTCTAGCAATACGTCTCCTGTAACACGCCAATACGCTCGGGAACTACAGCGAATTCATTGTACCTTAAACCTAGTGAACTGAGCATGGCAGTTTAGAAATCGTCTCCCATCCCTTCCGGTTTTAATGATTTTTGGCAGGGTTGGCCCTCGTTTTCTTTCATGCAGTGCAAAGGAGCTCATTTCATCGGTACAGTTGTGAGAATAACGCTGATGGGGATTTCAATGTCATTAACGCAGAGGCTTTTAATATGTTTGGGAAGGAGCTCTGGGTAACATGAAATGTCTGTGATTACATGGCACAGCACATTAATCTTGCTAAGCTTTGAACGCAAGTCGCCTCTGGAATACTAACCAGACTCCCAAAGCAAGGTGAAAGAAAAGAAAATGCTTTTGGTTTAGTTTTGACTCAGCTTATCAGTTTAGCTCAGTGGACATTGTGTCTTCTGGATTATTGTTTTGGGTGACTGAGAGACTAAATCTGTATCTCAGATATCAAGGCAGTGATATATTTTGCTTGCAGCGCTGCTGTGCTGTTATATTTCAAGAAAGGCAGCTGCTGTTTGCATAAAATGTACTCAAGTCACTGAGAGTATAATTACTGTTAAAGCTAGCAAGCTTGAAAGTGAACTTGACTAAAATATGTAGTATATATTCTGAATTAACCTGTAGCCCTACTCATTCATGCAATCAACTAATCATACCATACGATATAGTAGCAGTGCAATGATTAAAACATGCAGGTATAAGCCAATAGCTGCAGGTGATCTTCACATACACCGTCTGAAATGAAAAACGCCATCTTTTCACCATGGACAGAGGGTTGGTGCCAAAGAGTCTGGCTTAAGTACTGGTATAACTGCTGATCTCAAAATGGGAAACAAATCAAACGAGTGGCAGCTGTGCATTAGGAAACACTTTGTTGAATAGGGAGGAGATCCTCAAAGGAATTGTCACGGGTTACTTTGCTGTAACCCTGTTCCCTGAATAAGCGGAAATGAGATGCTGCATACAAATGCTATGGGAACATCTATTTGTTCAACCGGTTGTGAAGCATGTGTGTATCAAACACGCCAAATTTTGGCTTATATAACCTTGGTCAGGTGACGTCATCCGAGGAGGTTATAAATAGGAGTGAACTGGAAACATCCTGAGGTCATTTTTTTGTCTGAAAGGACGTCCAGTCACGTCAGCAGTGTGGCATTGGAGCGCAGCATCTCGTTCCCACTTTTTCAGGGAACAGGGTTACAGCAAAATAACCCGAGACGTTTTTTTTTCAAAAGCTAAACTCGGTGCTGTGTGAAAACGCTATGGGAATGAGAATACCAATGCCGCCGCACTGCATCTGGACCCCCAGGTTGTATTGCCTGTTGCGCACAATAGCCAAAGAGGTCTCAGACACAAGTGGCATGGACATCCAAACTATAAAATCTGACAAATGTGTGCGGAGGGGACCAACCTGCCACATTATACACTTAGCATCAATAGCATCTCTCAGACCAATGTGACAGCGTTTGTCTAGTGGCGGCCGCCTCCCCCGGTTGCGGCCCCCATAGCTTATAAACAGCTGCTCTGACTTATGCCACTGGCTAGTGCGGTGGACATATATCTGAAGAGCATGTACTGGACACAGTAAGTGAAGTCTTTTCTGCTCCGGAGCTGGGTGAATGGTCGAGAATGGAACTTTCAGAAGATAGTTTGGGTGAGGATGCAGAATAGCTTTGACTAGCCCAGGGGCAAAGTCTAGGCAGGATGGGGAGACTTGGGCAGAACCTGGTGCGCTAGCTTTTTTCAGCGGCGCAAGCACAGTCTGCCCAGGCGATTTATTTATGAGACTACCGTAGTGTTGTCCACCCACACTAGGACATGGTAGCCTGCTAGAAGGAGTATTTCAGGGCCAGAAATAGAGTCATAATTTTGAGGCTATTGACGTGCCACTTGAGAAGATGACCTCTCTACATCCCTTGGGCTGGATGGCCATCCAAGACCGCACCCCATCCCATGAGGGAAGCGTCTGTCGTTAGCAACTTGCAATGACAACACGGACCTTGAGTGGGACCCAGAGTCAAAAACCGGTGTCTGAACCACATAGAAAGGGTACGAAGCCCCTGGCGTGTAACCCTTATTTGCCTCTGGGGATTGGCCCTTGGATAAAATCCCCTCGCGCTTAGCCACAACTGAAACGATCTCATGTACAGAAGGCCCAAGGGTATCATTGTGGAAGCAGCTGCCATGAGACCTAAAACACACTGAAAGTAATGAACAATCACTTTCTGGCCTAGCGTGATTTCCTTTAGGGTATTGAGAATATTTAGGGGATTAGACACATGCATGAGACAGCTGTGCATGCATTCCGATCGAATTCCATATGACACCCAAATACGTTGTACCATTAGCAGGAAAGAGAATGCCTCTCCCAGCGTTTGAGTCTCAATCCTAACAAATGGAGGTGATGTCAAAGCACTAGCTGCTAAGACTGAGCCAGGATAAGCCAGTCGTCTCTATAATTTAGAATACGGATGCCTTGGAATCATAGAGCCAGTGCTGCATCTGTGCATTTTATACATGTGCGGGGTGACAGGGCTAGGCCAAATGGAAGGACCCAATACTGGTAAGCTTCAACCCTGAAAGCGAATGTGGCGACGGGCTCATAACCAGCGCGCCCCATAGAAAAGCAACTCCTTACTCGTCAAGAATCCTCTATTTATCAAACCCAGTCAGCACCACGGACAGCTATCAACAGGCTCAAAAAGGGGCGGGGCGCCACAAACCACCGGCATCGGCCATAGCAAATCGCCTGCCGTCCACCTGTCACCGGCTCCCTATAAAAGGGCCACAGTGGTGTATGCCTCTCATCCCCGACCGTGTCTCCTCCACTCAGGTGCCCACAGCATCTCATTTTTTCTGAGCTCCCTCAACACTTTACAGCGAACCTCAGGAACTTCCTATGTTGTGGCAATATTACTATATGAAAATATGCGTCCTTCAGCTCGATTGTCACAAAACAATCCTCTGGTTGGATTTGAGAAACAATCATTTCAGCTGTCAACATTTTGATGCTCCTTCCGGTGGAGACTGCGGAGGACGATGGAGATGGAGGGTAGATGGGGGGGGTGTTAGGTGTTTGGCATCCTGAAACATGGCAGGAAGGAACCGAGCATTTCGCTGAAGACTGCTGCTCCCCGAAACTCAGTGGTGGTGGTGTTTATGGCGTCGTCAAAGAGGCCAGAAGGCGAGATCCCTGTCCTTGATGCCCATGAGGTCACAGATGTCTCTCTGTGGTGACCATGGCCGTCTGCTTGGTGGCATGGAGAAATAAATCTGTGGCTCGGTGTGTACTCAGATCTCTCAGCAGGTCAGCTGATATGCCTGCAAAACTGCCATGGTGCGCAGGGCAGCACCCGCCTGACCCACTGCCTGAAAAGCTTTCCCCACCAACAAAGATGTTAGTCTACACGGCTTGGTGGGGAGTGTGAGCTTTTTTCAGGGATGATGAGCTCCCAGAAGAGAGATAGCCCGCAATGATCTCTTCAATCTGGGGCATCATCATATAACCCTGCGCTTTCGCATTAATGACATTCGAATGGATCGATGTTAATAGCAAAACAAAACAAACAAAAAACAAACAGGGGATGAATAGGGCTTATTCCATGAATGAGTTAACTTGTCATGGAGGTCGCCAAAGAAGGGGAGGACCCATCGTTGAAGCAGAACAGAAACCTGTCTTCTAACTTTGAGCGCTTGGGGGATTAAAATTATTATTTTTTTGCTTCTGCGGCAAGAAAGGAAGTCTCTTCTGGCCATTCACATGAAGCGCCAGGGAGAGCTTGAGAAGTGGACGCTAAAGCTTCCTGATCCGACGAGAGCGCGAGAGGATTGCCTCTCAGGCTCGTCTCACACCCAGATCGGAGCGTGAACCAGACGAATAAGCCGCGGTTTGCGGTTACCCTTTAAAAAAGTCGAGCCGCGCGCAAAGCACCTTTATAGGGAGGAGATCACCGTGCTCACACTCTCCCTCGAGCCAGAGGAGAGTGTGCTTCTCCCCCAAACACTCAAAACAGAAAGTGTGGAGATCGCCATTCGAGAGAGATCTCTCACACGGAGGCACGCATCTCCTCTCAAACTGTACCATAGTGGTGAGTAATCTAACAATTTTTTTCTTTTTTTGTATATCTGCTTTGCACACACACGCAAACACAATGCGGTCGTTAAAGACAAAAAGACCTGAGGATGTTTCCGGTTTACTCCTATTTATAACCTGCAGGTGCACCTCATCAAATGACGTCACCTGACCGAGGTTATATAAGCCAAAATTTGGCGTGTTTGATACACACATGCTTCACAACCGGTAGATGTTCCCATAGCGTTTTCACGCAGCATCGAGTGTAGCTTTTGAAAGGGAACTTTGGAATGTTGAAGACAACCTGGGACTTGGGACCTGATCGACATTTACAGAAGAATTCAAATACAGTATGGTGATGAGACTCTTAGCCAGGAAAACATTTGAAAGGTGCAAACATTTTAAAGAAGCCTGTATATCAGTCACATCAGCCTGAGGCAGCCCAAAGCCCACTTCAGTCGTTCCCATGAACATTCAGCAGATGGACCACCTGATCCTTGAAAATCGACACATAACTTGTCACCAACTTGCAGAAGTTTGGTGTACTTAGCATAGCAGGGGATTATATAGAGAAATAAATGGAGTTTACTCTCATAACTGTGTTCTCTTATTATGTAAAATCAAAAGTCCCAATTTGACTTTAACACCCCTCATAGAATTGAAGCTGTTTTGATATGACATTAATCAGTATTAATCAGTGTAGGGTAATAATAATAATAATAATAATAATAATAATAATAATAATAATAATAATAATAATAATAATACATATCTACTTATAGAATGAACATTAATACATTAGCTAATATTAGTGACTTATTTTTTGTTAGCTAGGTTCAATTCAAAATATGACTGTCAAATAAAAGCTAGTAGAAATGAGCCAGGGCTTCCAGGGTGCGTCAAAAGATATAAAACACCTAAGCAGCTTTCAGTCATTTCGGATGCATAGACAGGTTGTTTTTGATGGTTGGCCATATTTTGAGTGATAAATTTAAGCTTTTAATGCCATTGTTAAAAAGCATATGCAAAGTATCAAAATATTTGCAGCATTTACTATTAAAAAATGATATGAACGATAACCAAACGCAAATATCTGCTTCATTTTCAGCTGAACTGAATGGCCTAATGGGCTGTTTAGTTTGGTCCAAATGGTTGTTTGCACATTTCCTTAATGAGACCAACCATATCTATAATTGCAATGCTTGCACTCATGTCCCATCATCTTACAAGAAAGTGCCAAATGTTTAGAAATAAAATTCCTAGAGACAGAGCTGAAACTCCAGGCCTTGCCTTCTGCATTCGACACACTGGTGTCTTATTTAGCCCTTTGCTCTGACCTTTCCTGTCAGTGCTGAAAGCTAACAAATGAAGATGCTCCTCAGCAACAGCCAGTTTTTTTTTTTCTTCCTTTGTCTCCAAAGGACATCGCAGGCACATCAGATAGCGCTCATTGGAACCCAGTTGCCAAATAACAAGTTTTCTTTTCCTCTGCGCTGATAAACCGACTCCGGACTTGGACTGGATGAGAGCTGCAGTGATTAGAATCAGGCAAATGGAGTATGGATTTTTAGTGTGTGACAGGCGCTCAGCTTACAAACACACGTCGCTGATAACCGAAATTGGGATGGCTGTCAACATAAATAACATCTTTGTATGTCACAAAGATATGTTTGATGTGTGCCTGTGTGAAGGATGCTCAGTGAAGCCTGGATGATTGTCATCTATACATTTATTCTGTATTTTACATACTGTACATTATCCTCCAAGAATATGAATAAGATTCAAGAAGAAGGGCGTGAGTAATATGCTCTTTTGCAGGTGGCACATGCTTAAACTTTTTTATCGAGAAGCTGTCAGTGGTTGCCAGCATAACTCGACAGACAAGGCCTCGACTCTGAGAGTCAGTGAGGGTGCTCGAGTCTTGACGCTCTAACTGGTTCGGTTTATCTCCTGTCTGATTGAGCTCTGAGGTCCCACGTCACTGTATGGTGTGTCATGAATGTTCTTCTTCTGACTTTACAACTGCTTGTAAAGGAAAAGCATGATCCTCCACTGGCCTGTTTTTGTTTTTAGGCAGAAAGTCAAATATTCTTGCTACTCCATGTCACCTAGAAGGAGGTGTTTTAGATCTTTCTACTGTTGCCGTTCTTCTCCATGCCTGTTCGTGGAGTTCTTTCTCACTACTCAATCCATATCTAGTCTTTGTAATGGATATTGCTAACAGTACCAAGTTTCATGAATGTACAGTACTTAGTATGACACAATCACATTTGACACCCTTACAGCTCTGCTCATTTGACACTTCATTTGGTATGGGTCGTTGTCATTTGGAACACCGCTGAGTAAATAGTGACACTGAATGTCACTGAATGAGACTTTCATGTAATGTGTAGTCTTTCACAAATGATTATTAATAAGCAGTCATCCTCGGCTTCATCAAATGTCAGTTCTCATTAGCTGATATTAAGAAATCCATGTTATTTTACTCATAATGAATGCATCTAATGTGAAATAGAGATGGATAGATAAATAGAAAGAGCTACTAAAAAAAAATAGAAAAAAAGGTTTAGCAATAATATTGACATTACATTCAAGCAAATATGCAGTGCATAGGGATTTTGTTAAGAAAGAGAATTTTGTTAACTATGCATAAGCCTATGCTAAGAAAAGTCCGTTTTTATTTTTCTATGCTTTAATGGGCCAATTTTGTACAAAGAGTAAAAGTCTGTTTTAAGCATCCCTCCCAAAGGGAAACCTTGCACATTTATTATTTTATATATACATTTTTGTCCTTTAAAGATAAATAAAAAGTAAGTCAAACCCATGCACTGTGGCGGAGTGAATTCCACCATGACCTGTGCTGTGCTGTGCGAGTCATGTATTGCATATCACTATCACTACTTTAGATTCAGCTCAGCGGCACATGCTGGCTCAAAGAGGCAAATCAAGACTTGTTCTCAGATTCCAATGAGGCTGGAGTTTAACTTTGTGGGGAAAAAAACAACTTCCTACAGTATCTGCCCCTGTGCACACTGTGTCCTCTGTTCTGAATTCTAGCCATTAGTTTTCCTGAGTGCATTTTAAGAACTAATTCCTCCTTAGTGCAAGACAACACACTGACTTTTGTTTCCTCATTAACCGCTTAGCCTAAAAAGCACTGAAGGACATGCCATGTGTAGCTTCGGTACTGAAGTGAGGTTTGATACATTAAAGTACTAATCAAATTAAAGAAAAAAATAAATAATATATTTGCTTTAGCTATGAAGATGACTACCAAGTGTGGAGAGTGGGAGTGTAAAATGCTAGACAGAATGGGATATATGTCACAAACTCTGTGGTATTGCAGGCTGATGTTGATAGCCGTGGGCTTAAAAGGGCAGACATAGACGCAGGAGGTTTTCAACATAAGAGTCTTTATAATTTGAAACAAACAAAAAAAAAAGTACTTTAAACAAAACTTTAACAAAGGAAGTTGGCTTTCTAATGGAGCATGGTACAAACAAAAGCCTTAATCAAATAAGAACTAAAACAGACTAGGATACAGAACAGACAAGGGACTAGACATACAAGGGACTACTGGACAGACTAGGAAATGGACTTTTATCAACACATACTAAGGATAAAACAAACAAGGGACTAAACATACTGGACAGACTTGGCCTGGCCTACTAGCTGTTACACACACTCGCTGCTAAGCAGGATGGTAGCTAAACAGACTAGTTGCTAAACAGCCTAGTAGCCAAAGATCCAAGGGATGAACAGACTAGGTACACAGCAGACTAGGTATGAAACAGACTATGAACTAATCAGGTTAGTGGCTAAACAGACTAGAAGACTAGACAGACTAAGAGCTAAAGTTAGTAGTTCAATGGTTAGTAGATAAACAGACGATGAACTAAGCATACGAGAGGGGAAACACACAAGAGGCTTATCACACATGAGGTTTCACATACCAAATGTTAAACTTAACTAAATAGCACCATAAAACAAGTGGCAACTAATATAAAACAAGACAAAACAACCGCCCACAGCTATAGAACAAACAGCTATTTATAACAGATTTAATGAGCTCCCTCGGTTCAGGTGAGCGCACTCATCACCTGACCGAGGTGCATTCTGGGAAACTGAGTCTACAAACAAAACTGCACAAAACAAAACATATCGGGCACACAGTGCCCCCTAGGGGTGAACCCTTACAATATAATACTAAAATATACTTTTCTAATATGTTTAAGAAATCTCAGATTAAATAGTTTACCCAACTACTATTGACCTGAAAGCACTAAAAAATCTCCCACCATAGTACCTGAGTGACCTGCAGATCACAAAATACCTGCAGGTCACTCAGGTGCCGGTTTCTTGTAGGTACCTTGTATAATAAATACATATTTTCTCTTACAAAGCCTGTGTTTTGAATCATCTTTTCAACTCGGGCACAGTCTTAGTGTTCGAGTCTAGGCTGAAAATATATTTGTTTGGTCAAGCCTTTGGTGGATATTGTTCCTTGAATAAAGGAGAAGATAGGGGGACTCAGGGCAAATTATAGTTAATTTGTAGGTTTCGATGTAGTACATCGGCATAGAAATTAAATTCATTCTGAAGGTAAATTCTTAAGGTGAAATTTCATTTTGCGAAAACACGGTTTCCCAAAGGAAATAATGTAAATGCAGATCACCTGTTCCAGCCCCCCAAATATATTACCAATATTACCAATTTCCAACACGACAATCACATTTTTGCATATAAAAACAATCAAAACATTTAGAAAAGACATAAAATGTGAAATAAACATACATTAAACCTCACTTAACCTAAATTTATAATTCCTTTTGGCATGGGCTGCTTAAAAAAAAAAAAAAAAAAAAAAAAAGTGGCTCCAGCTTCCTCTTGCTACCGTTATTGATAACAATCTTGCAGCCGGTGGTTCTATGTCATCACTAAATCTTGCACAAAATGCAAAATTAACCCCCCCCCCCCCCCCCAAAAAAAGTATAGATTTGCTTAACTTGGCTTTCCACTGATGCAAAGAAGTTCTGAACAGCTCCCGGATGTACTCGTAACTTATGGCTCTGATGCCAGACAACGTGGGCACAAGTTGGCATTTGATTCAACTCATTTCGGTTGTTTGTTTAAAATTCTTTCAAAATTTCAGTTCAGTTCTGAGGTAGCACAGTACAACTAATATTGAATTTGAAAAAAAAAAAAGAAAAAGAAAACCATTTCTACATTCTAGAGCTTTAAACTGTCCTCTGAAAATGCATTATACATGTTCTATGTATCAACGTCACACAATTTATAGAAACAAATTAACACGGGAAGTAAGAATCCAAAAGGTCCACAGTCTGTAGCGATAACGATGTCATGTCTGCGCTCTAATACACAGTCTCCACTTACAGACAACTTTCACTTTTTCACCATCCATTAACAACACAAACTGTGATTAGAATGCTATCGAGGTTAGAATAATATGTGCCAGGTTTCTGTGAAAGATTCCTACACTGCAGAGTTTTGTGAAACGTAATTAGCATGCTGTCACAGTTCCAACATGACCACATTCCACATATACAGTTCCAGCTGGTATTAATGACAGCACAAAACACTTTTCATACACTGGTTAAAAAAATTTTTTTAAAAAGAAAGAAAGAAACTTTAAGGTGTCATTGGGAAATTAAGTGCTTTAGGAGTTCCGCAAAGGTTAATTACATAGTAGAGCTGTGCAGTAGGAACTGTTACGCATTATTGTTGATTCTGATTGGTTGAAAGGTGTTGATTAGTTTTCTTTAAAACTAGCTCTGACAGCAGTGCATCTGCAAATCACAAGTTTCTAAGAAATGTTCTAATATGTTATTATTTTGATAGTAACAGCTCATTCACAGATGCTTTTACAAAGAAGACACTGCAAAATATTATGTAATTATTGATATTTTAACAAACAAGTAAATGTTTATGTAAATTATTGGAATCAGCAAATAAAAGGTGCAAGTCTTCAGGTGGCACGACTGCATAGCGGTTAGTCCTGTGGCCTCACACCTCCGGGGGCAAGGCTTTGAATCTTGCTTTAGGTCTGTGTGAATGAAGTTTGCATGCTCTCCCATGCTTGGGGGAGTTCCTCTGGGTACTCCAGTTTACTCCTACAGTCCAAAGACATGCCAGACTGGTATTTCCAAATTGCTTGTTGTGTGTGTGTGTGTGTGTGTGTTGTGTGTGTGTGTGTGTGTGTGTGTTTGTGTGGCCAGTGATGAATTGTCACTCCATCCAGAGTGTTTCATGCCTAGTACTCCATGATAGTAGTGGCTCAATTGCTTAAGGCTGTGGTTTACTGGGTTACTGATCAGAAGGTTGGGGGTTCGAGCTCCAGCGCTGGTAATTTGTCACTGATGAGCTTTTAAACAACACCCTTAACCCTATCTCCTCCTGGGGGCGCTGTACCCTGGCTGACCCTGCGTTCTGACCCAAGCTTCCTAACTGGGATATGTGAAAAATCATTTCACTGTGCTGTGAGAAATAACTGAAACATCATCAATTTTGCTGTAGTTAGACAAATTCTGCTCGTAACATTTCCTTTTGTTAGGGTTTTTATAAATTAAGGCATGTACTTAATTACAAAGTTACCATTAATGTCACTTTAGGTTCTGGGCACATTTAGCTTTGTTTACACTCTTCAACCTGGTGGCCAGTTGATGCATGAAAATGATTCCTCACGCTCCCAAAACCTCTTCTCGACGTCTCTCACACTCTGGAACATGGCCGCGCTCCATAGATGTGATGTGCTGGTGATTCAGGACATTCAGGTGGTCATGTGACTTCATTTTATCTCCACATAACGTCGCTGAGTCTCGACCTGAGCGACTGAAGCGACCCCAGATCATAACACTGTCTCCAGAGGCTTGTACAGTGGACGCTATGCATGATGGGAGCATCGCTTCACGCGCTTCCCTTCTCACCCTGACACGCCCATCACTCCGGAACAGACTCGATCCAGTTTTTATGCTCTCTATCAAACTGAAGTCTTTTTTCACACAGCTATTTAGTCCCAATCCTGCGAGTTCTCATCACACCATGTGCACATGTGGAAATGCTTTTGCTTTCACTATTATACATTATACACTATGTTATACATTTGTTCCATGAAGTTGATAGTATCATTTAATTAATGTGTTGGACAGTCCATAACCAAATTACAGTCATTTCAACGATTTCAGAATCCATGAATCAGTGTCAGGTTCTCTTAAACACACCCCCACGTGGAACATTCACACTCTCATTGTAGCGTATTCTCACTTTTTTTTTTTCACTACTTTCGCTTTAAATGTTAACCTGTACCATGTCATGTGGTTAAACAGCAGTTAGAGTTTAGGATTTGAGTGCCAGAAAATGGAATCTAGCTGACTGGAACAGATTTATTCAGTAATAGCAGGCTGTCATGGCTGTGGCTTGAGTATAATTATCTCCTCCCAAATGAACTGATTTTTTTTTTTTTTTTAGTACCTTATTCTGCGACACACGGTACAGCATGAAGTAGTAACCAGCAGCTTAGTCATTATATGGTCCAGGTTTGTTCCATCTGTAATCATTTCTCGTGTAGCATGATCCTTGAAGAGATGGTAAGAATATATATTTTTTTTCACTTACCTGCCAACTTATGAAGGAACCTGAGATCTACATGTTTTTTTTTTCACACTTCAATGAGTTAAATTAGGGTCATGTGGATTTAGCTTTTTGCGTGTACACAGGGCAGTCAGGATCATCTGTAAAACATTAATTGAGTCATCATTATCATGGCCTCTAACTGTACCGTTAAATTGGCTAGAATGGAAAAAAAAATCATGCAAAAAAAAAAAAAAAAAAAACCAGAGCAAAGCTTTTTGAGGCAAACTATTAATCAGCTCACAGCCAGAGACAATAAAGCCACAACTTCAAACGAAGCACAAGAGACACTCCAGTGCTCCTGACTGGGGCTGTCACAAATTAGTTATTGTTGATGTTGTGGGCTTATTTGTTCTCAGACTTGTTTTCCAGGTTCTTTGATGTGAAAACCTCTGATTGGAAATGGGACCGCTGTTATTACTCCTCACCCCGGGAGCCTGTCCCGTTCCTATAATGACTCAGTGATTGGACATCTGCTTCCTTTACTGCTTTCTTATTGTCCCATCAAGCAGAGAGCTACAACTTTCTAATTATAATTCTTTGTTTAAAGGCAGATAAATCATCATTTCTCACAAACCTGGAAGAAAAAAAACAAAAACAAAAAATAACAGGGGGAATACTGTTACCACCTCAAAGTTAATTATTTTTCTATTACAGTATGTCCTGAAGTGTTTTAATCCTCTTATACCAGGCGTGTTGTTGTATGTTTTTATCTGCAATGTTAGGCAGCGTTGGTGAAGCAAGTTTTCATTTCCCTCACCAGCCTCTCATTTTTTTTTCTTCTCTCTTGAACTTATTTAGATGAAAACAACATGTAACTGAAAAGCTGGAAAGGATGGAACTTTTCTGTCTTTTTTTTTTTTTTTTTTGCATTTATTATAAATTTCTAATGTACAGGTTCCTTTAACTAACATGTCAGTATATAAATGACAAGATATTGAAATCAGTTGATTAATATTTCAACATCAAGAATTTAGATTTTTTTTCGACAACCGAAAGTAAGACTTATGCCACATAAAAAAAATAAATAAATAAACAATTAAATTAAATTAAATCTGCGATAATGACCACTAATGGGAACAGCCAAAATAAGGAAGATTCCAGACCTTCTGACCAACCAGAATTCAGAATTTGACATCGCTGTGGTACAGTAACATACCACATAACTGACCACATTGGGCATAAATACTGAATGGACTCTGAGAAGTGAAGACATTTATGGACAGGCGAGTCCAGACTGGAAGGAGAGAGAGAACAAGTAACAAACTTGGCTTCAGTCTTTTTTTTTGTTTTTGTCTCTTTTCTGCTCATCAGTAGAGCAGAATGTGAAAAAAAAATGCATCGTGACAGGCTTTGTGCTGACTCGCACCATCTGCACAGTCATGCCCGAGCACCTGCTAGGACCAAAAAACAAGCTCTTCTTTCAGATTTTATTCCTGTATTCCTGGTTTTTTTTTGTTTTTTTTTTCACTTGTCATGACAGCACCATTTTTAGCTGCCTTGGGCTTTATTTCCCATCAGCGCTCACGGACTACAACAAATCACATGACCCTGTCATGTCCACTCTTGACCACTCTCACCTGCTTTGTGTTTGCCCTTTAATTAGTGTCCTGATTGAAGTTCTGAGTTTTCTGTGTTACCTGTTATCCTAGTTGTTTTATCTAGTCCACTGGCTCTCAAACCTGGTCCTGGAGGAAACCCAGTCCTGCACATTTTCCTCAGGTCCCAGCACACCGAATTTGACTAATCAGCTAATTAACAGCCTTTGCTAAATTCAAGTAGGTGTGAAGGAGCAGGAAAATCTCTAAAGTGTGCAGGACAGTAAGCTCCTCAAGGACCCAGGATTGAGAACTAATGATCTAGCTCTTTATTATTTTATTATCTTTTTTTATTTAATTATCTTTATGATAATTGATTAGACATTTCTGATGCTCTTTTTTAACACAGTAAAAAAAAAACATAGACAATACATTTTGTATTTACTTTTGTGCTTTATTAAGTATGTGCACATTTGTTGGTTGGGACTCCTAATCTAAATGTTGAAGAATATGAGCCTAGACCTGAGCAGCTGAAGCAAACCCAGACCATAGCACTGCCTCCCGGGCTTGTCCAGTGGACACTATACCTCCATAAGACATTTCTCCTCCATAGCATTTTTTTTAATGCTGCCTAACAAATTGAAGCCTTTTTTTTCTGATGAATCTCATTAAGAAGTGTTTATTTTTATTATTTTTTGAATAATTTTAATTTTTTAATGGACACACAACAGTTTAGTTCCAATAGTGCAAGTTCTCATGTGTAGAAATGCTCCTACTTTCATTATTAAACATAGCTCTAATTTCAACGGCCCTTTTTTTTCATTCAGTTTTTACCAAGTGTTTAAGTGATCTCCCATCACACAAGTTTATTTTATTATTATTATTTTTTTTGATGACATTTCTTCTGTGAAGTTAAGGGTTCAGGTTTAAATAATATATTGGATGGTTCTAAACCAAGTCACAGTCATTTTTTCGGAGATTCCGCCTGGATTATTTATTTTAATAACGAAATAAAGTTATTTAGTCACAATATTAATTTCAATTTTGTTTGCGCCCCCCCCAAAATTTTTTGCACCAGCCGCCACTGCTTTAGATGTCTGTTTGATCCTTAAAGGAGAGAAACTAAATCTGTGCCTCCTATAAGTTTTCAATCCTGATTGGTCAGAGGGTGTTGCTTAATTTTATGTAACAACACTGTTCTGGGATCAGTAGCAAAGTTTCTTATGTATGAGGTGATGTATTATTATTATTATTATTATTAGAAATTAGTAAATAGGTTTACAGTATAAACAAGCTTCTTGGCCAACAATTTCTAAACCTACTTTTTTTTTTTTTTTTTTTTTGCACCTTGTTATTTCCTTCTCAAAGCCTGTTTTTGTTGACTTATGAATATAAGGAGCAGCATAAAGCAGGTAAAAGGATTGTGACATGATTAAAGCGAATCCTATTTGTTCCACAGTGTCCTAGAAATAACATGTTTCTCCACATGGGTTAAAAGTGCTGCTGCTGAAGACACCATGCTCACAGTTACACTAAGCTCATGAATCAACCTCATTTCAGTTTATTGTGAATGCAAATAGTCCTGTATAATGGTATCTAATGCTAGAAAACAAGCCCAGGGTTTGTGTTCTATTAGCAATATTCAGCTTATTGTGCTGGATAAAAGAGGCGGCTGTGTGCTTGAAATTTGCAAATTTCTCCTCGAATCAAGTCAATCAACCAGCATATGTTTGGCTCCGGAAAATAACTTTTTATAAATGTTCTAGTCTGGTGAGGGTGTTGGGGTGAAGCCAAAACCTTAATTAAAATCTACAGTGAAAGTTAAAATCCATAAGGCAGATTCGAGATATACGAACAAGGATCAGAAATAGGTACAGCATTGACTTAAAATGACTTTTAAGGTAACACTTACGATACATACTGTAAAAATAAATTAACCAAGGACTAACACTGATCAGGTGAGCACATATAACTAATAATAGTCAGACAGAAGTAAGACTAGACATCAAAACAAGAAATCCAAAGGGCAAAACTTCATTAGCATGAATAGTTTTATAAAACAGCAACCCAGGAGAAACTTCTATATAAAGTTTATGTATTAAGTCATTACTTATTACATCACCCAAAACACAACATTATTTTGGTAAAAATGATATTGAAATGATTTTGAAAGAATGACTTTAACACAGTGTTTCATATAGAACCTAAAAGTATTAGAATGTCAACACTTATTTATAGAATTTATGCCTGGTAACATCTGCTCGCACAAGGTCTGACCTCGTATACATATCTGTGGTGCCCGAAGTTTATAACAGAGTTCAGAAAAAAAAAAAACTTTTTTTTCAAAAAGAGGACACAGAGAAGCTTCCAGGGCTTCATGGCTGAAAAACACAACACAATGCAGCAAATATCAACGGCCAACCAAACGTCTCCGCTGGGAAAATCAGTCTGCATTGAAAGAAATACACAGATCACGCGTACTATACAACAGTCAGTTCCACCCAAACAATCTGATTGGATGAGATCCTTTCATGAGCAGCAATAATGGACAGTAACAGCACTGGGACATTTAAATATATGTATACCATCCCAGGTGCTCTACAGTCGTTAATTACACTAATTAAGGTCTGTACGGTCCGCAATACTGAGCAGAGAGCAGCTGCCTGCCCAAACCCACATTCAAAACTAGTCACACACAAAAACACACATCTGACAACGTTATGTCATCTTGCAAAGAAACCCGTTAGCACTTGCTTCTATGCCATTTTGAATCAACTCTATGTTCTTTTATTTACAGGTAGGAAGTTAACTAGCTTCTAACACAAGGCTGAATCACAAATCACTCTCCAAACCCAGATCAAGGTCACTACATTAAGTCCCCTACATACAAACGTTCCAGTTATAAACTTTCAAAGATACAAATTCAGTTCTATTCAATTAACTTTTATTTGTATAACACTTAAACATAAGCAGCTCCACAAAATTAAAAGAAGATTATGGAAATGTGTAGGAGAAAGTAAAAATGCATAGATCAAAGTGATTTGATTGTCCCTGATGAATAAGCCAAGGCCGACGGAGATGGGAATAGGAAGAAACCTTGAGAGGAACCGGACTCAACAGGAAACCCATCCTCATCTGGGTGATAACGGATAGCATACTGACATACTGTTAGGCAGCTGGAGGATCAACATAACCAAAGCAGTTAACATGGAGTCCAGCTCAGTCCGGCACCAGCATGGCACCAGGACGAATCAGACAGGTGCAGAGGACAGAGGGGGTCTGGATCACATCAAACCGTCAAACGAACATCTACTCATGCACATTCAGTCAAGAAAGTTAGACATTGTCACATGCCTGCAGTGTGCATCCCAGGATGTCTGGCAGCAAGAGTAAAAGAAGTGGCAAGCAATCATGATGGAGACAAAAATAATTAAGAGAATGCTTGAGAGATTGGAGACATTTCTTTTAACATGAATTGTTCAACCATCTGCATGATGGTTGGTTAGATATTTTCATGCTATGTACAGCTAATTGTGTTAGTATCCTAGTACTTAGACAGTGTCTGTTAGACTTGCGAACAAATTGGATTTATGAACAAGCTTTCTCATTCATATGTTGGGGACATACTGTACTTGGTGTGTGAAACAAGTGATGGTACATCCTCCCTGGAAATTGGACATTAACAGTTTAATGTCCTAAAGAATAATAATCCCTGTGTAGCTCCTTTATTACTCACTGTGTACTATTACATGAGACACTAATAATGTATACCCAGATAGCACACTGCTGAAGGGCCAACGCTGGGCCAAC
>JAAGKR010007265.1:0-37768 GCA_011419295.1 Clarias macrocephalus | reverse complement strand
AGGTGGCCCGCTACCTAAAATGAGAGGCGTCCCTGTTTTATAATGTTTCCATGCCTCCTTTCTTTTTTGCATTGAATTGAATTTGAAATTTCATTTTTTTAAAAATCATACCAAACACATAGACAGCAACTAATATAGTTAAAACCTCACAAAAAGCATGCATTAATAAGGTGCTCACCCTGGCAGAGCGCTCCATGGTGTAGGCCAGTCCAGAGTGCACTATGTCCTTCTCAGAGGCTCCCTGGAACCAGGCAACAGGCAAAAGTTATGAACAATCATTTTATAATCATGAATAATATTTAATAAAATACATTCTCAAAATAGATACAGGATATATATTTTTTAATTCCTAAAAAAATATTTTTTTATCATCTTGTATGTAATAATCCGTATAATCCTTTTCCTTTTACTCAACTAAACGTTCACTTTGCCATTATCCGTATTAATGTTTATTGTAAATCAGCATAACTTTCTTTTGTATTCAAACATACTTCCATTAATTAACATTATTAATCATCATTTTTAATCCTCATGCAATCAAAGAATATAATCATGCACTATAAAGGCTGTGCATAGTTTATATACATTGTAAATGCACTTTATCCAAGTACACTGACTACACTTTCATCTGTACTACAGTATGTGGATATTCATTATCTTCATATTCTCAGAGGAGAAAAAGGGTTCGTGCACTCACAGCAATCCTGGCCTGAAATTCAGAGGTTGGGACGACAGGGATGGCGCCACCATGCTTTCCAAACTTCCTCTCCACACTCTCCTGCACCGACACTGCAGAGGAGCAGTCAAATCAAATGTTAATCCTTACTATTAGATAAATAACTAGAACTTAGATAGATCATTTTAAAGTTCATTTATACAAAATCAGGTTTATAAAACTTGTTTAATGTTCATTTAATTACTTTCGAATAATATAATGATATATAATGATATGGGATAACATGGAAGGCGTCTCCAGTTAGGTCTAACGTAAGTGTACGCAAGTGGGTCAGTGGTAACACAGTAGTTAAGGCACTGGACTATGGCTCGGAAGGTCCCAGGTTTAAAACCCACAACCACCAAGATGCCACTATTGGGGCCCTTGAGCGAGGCCCCTTAACCCTCAACTGCTAAGACGTATAATTAGATAAAAATTTATGTAGCCCTGGATAAAGGTAACAGCCAAATGCTTTAAATATAAGTTTTGGAGAAGGCTTCAGCCTTCAGCTCACTGCACTACTGTTACACGTCCTCCATAAAAATCACTTCAAGAGCCGGTCAATGACTGTACTGGGACACTTTATATTTTATTGTAGCACAAAGATGGCAAAATGAAGGAAGCTCATGTCTATCAGCTCTCCTTGGAAATGTGTCTGTTCTTGGGGTGATGGTAAGTCTGCCAGCTCATTTAAACATATAGGATGCAGCTATAATGGACAGATAGATGGATACAGTAGATAAAAAAATGTAAGTTGTGTAACGGTGTTTTTTTTTGTCCTGAATGGTAAGGTAACACACATGAAACAGCACCGGACTTACTGAGAAGGTGGTAGTTGGAGTCTCTCTCATACTTGAAGGTCAGTCGGCCGTAGCTGACATGGTTCAGGTTCTTCAGCCACTCGAAGTAGGAGACCGTCACACCACCAGCGTTCAGGTACATGTCCTATGCAGCACAACAGTACAGGGTGATTCACTCAAAAGAGGCCCCGGATATTCTGTAATAACTCTCTAGGACGAAGCAATCTGAAGGTAACAATGTACAATGTGCTCCTTAGTATATGATGTCTGTTGTAACGTTCGGATTGCTTTGTCCTACACACAGTTATTACAGAATATTCAGGCCCCTCTTTCGAGTGTTACAGAATATTCAGGGCCTCATTCGAGTGAATCACCCTGTATATTTCGCGAGCACAATAATTTAATTCATAAAACAGTTCACCTACTCTTGCAAAGTTAACTTTTACCCTCGTACAAATTCAAACAGTTTACATGCAAATTACTCATCACACTTGGAAACTGAAAGTGTATAAATTGGTGTTACTCATTCTTAAACCTTCTATCGCGGCAAACCCGTAACCCAAGCGGGATAAATTAGTACGGAAGCGAAACAGATTTGAGCGAAAGTAGATCATTTGTCTTGACTCTTGACCTTGAATTGAAGTGAACCAATCACTTACCAAAATCGACCCTGCTCATAAGATTAGGAGTGTATACAGCATAATCTTACTGAATAGCCTTAATCCAGTGAATTTAGACGTTCATGATAAAGGAGCAATGTTAGGTCTGACATAATCAAGGTTAAGTAACATGTAAATGCTTTACATTCTTTCAATAGAATGAATTTTTAATAAACTGAACACCAGACTTACGGGAATCACCATGATATTCCTTTCAAGAAATATCCTATCAGCTTCAGGGGTGGTGGGGCCGTTGGCTCCCTCAGCAATGATCTACAACAACAGCGGACACGTTAGTTATCTTTATCACACCATCAGTACTGTTACTTAGCTCCCAACACTGTAGCTTTACAATTCACTCAAGACAAATACTTTAATGACATCTAGCCAGCATACAAGACTAAACCACCAGCAGAGCTACAGTGCATGGACCTCTAACCTTGGCCTTGATCTTGTGGGCATTCTTCTTGGTGAGTTGCATTTCACTAGCAGCAGGAATCAAAATGTCGCATTCAGCCTCCAAGAGGTTTCCCTGGTAGGGTGTGGCATTGGGAAAGCCGACAATCGAACCGTTTGCCTGAAGACAGATAGGAAAATGGTAATATGCTGAAAACTATTCGCACCACATTAGCCAAGTGTGTGATCTCAAAGAATGTGTAACAATGATTCAGTAATTAACTTATCCAGAGTGACATTACTGTATATCTCATTATACATTTGAGCAGTTTAAGTAGTCCAATTGGAAAGTCCCAGGTTCTTAACCCCTAAGCTACCCCTGGCCCCTAAGTCGCCTTAGACTCACCAGCTTGTAGTCTTCCAGCTCCTTGGGGTCAATGCCATTAGGGTTCCAGATGCTTCCATCCCACTCCGCCACGCCGATACACTTCGCCCCATATCGATGCAGGTACCGCATGGAGTGCAGGCCCACATTACCAAAGCCCTAAAACAGAAACACAAACAGCATAACACATTAACAAACAAATATGTTTATTGCTTACATGCTCTAATACACTGGCTTCTGTTCATCAAATGTTCCTTTATTATCAGAGAAGCTGAATCACCTATGTTAAAGCAGAAAGAAATGCACACAGCAATTCATAAATAATGTCAGACAACACGGTCCTCATCTCAGGATCAATAATGCGGCTATTTCTAGTCCTTGACCATCTGGGAAGAAAAAAAAAAGGCTGACGCTTAAATGCCTTAGAGAAAATGAAAATTACAGACTTTGGAACACCAATAACGCCCCCTTGTGGATAAATGCTACGAACAAAGAAATTAATCATGACAAAGAAATTAATTGATGTCTAAAGACTCCATTCTATTATTATTTTTTTTTTTTTACCCAAAATTATCCTTTGGTTTGTTCTTTAAAGATTTTACATAAAACCTTTAATCGTTTCTTTAATCTTAGAATCCTTAAAAAGGACCTATAAAATGGGTCTATACACATATGCGCATGTGTGTACAAAAAATAAAACTTTCAGTGCTTTTTGTCCTTTTTCCATTTTTTTATTGGCTGAGGTTTTAAAAAACCTGTTAGATTTCCCCCAGTGTGACCTCATATAAGAAGGGACTCTCCCTCGGCTTGTTCCTCAGCTCTGCTGTTCTCTAATGGGGTGCGGCTCAGCAGTAGCTCATTTACATAGACACTGAGATGGTGCATTCCGACAAGTGAAATAAAATAGATTGAGGTATAAATAAATGCATTCTGTTAGGTATTTCAGCTGGAGCATTAAGACATGCACTTTGTGTTAACATTTTACATAAATAGTCAAATATGGGACCAAAAATTAAATGATAATTATTGTGTAAATACTGTATATTATGAGCTGATGTGAACAGTGGCCAAGATTTAATATAATATTACCAGTGGAATGTGCATAAATAAAGGATGTAGAGATGAGCAAAGAACTGCGAGTTTATGCCATCCAGCCTCATAGAGTACCTGGATAACGAAGGTCTTGTCTGCAACTCCGGGTGTCAAACCTAGCTGACTCATGTAGGCAGCTTCATTGACAAAGTTCTCGATGCCATGGTAAACTCCTCGCCCGGTGGCCGAAATTCGCCCGTGGATGCCCCCCTGGCTAATGGGCTTTCCCGTCACACATGCATGAGCATTGATGTCCTGGATGAAAAAAAAGAGGGGAGTGAGACAAAAGGCAAGACACAAAACTTTGATGTGATAGTCAGGCATTTGCAAACCACATGCAGAACATCAGACACTACAAATTGCCCAAAGCCAAATAGCCCAATTCAGTGCAGATGCTCTGAATCATAATCACATGCTAGTCACAGTGGTTTAGAATCATTTGTGTTGTTTTTTTTGTGTGATGACACTCATTTGAACATTTTCACTTCCTGTGCAATGCGACAGTGGCACAGAAATCAGACTTAACCCCAGACCGCAACCTGAGAGCGAGAAAGATAAGGAGAAGCCTTTTTCTATGGGTGCTGTGCCATTTGTGTTCCACTGATTTGAAGGTAAAAACTTGCAAAATGTCCTTCACTGAAACCTACGCACATTTCTTAAATATATAACAAACATGAATACAAATATTACAGCAAATAAAACCGCTATTTCAGCTGGAAAAATTATTCTTAAAAACTTTCGTCTTACAAAATCTTCATAGTTTTGTGTTACATCTAGAACAAAGCTTTAAATACTCTTTTCTTCGACTGCACAATAGGATATGAAAACTGTTCCACAACAGTCACTAAACCATGTAACATGGACATGTTCAGCCCTATCAACTATTTGAAAGTTCCTCACACAGATTCCAACTAAGTTCCTCACACAGATTTCCTGAAGAGCATTGTTGACAACACTTTCATGAATTAAATGAAATAGAGGAGACTATACTGAAACAAAATGCAGCATTTTTCACTAGAGAAACTCAAAATGAGAGATTCCTGATGATAAAATGTGTGTATGAGAGAGAGATAGGGAGAGAGGGGAGAGAGGGGAGAGAGGGTTCTTCCCTAAAAGGATTCCCTGGAGTCTAGTGAATATAGTCGTGTTGGCACAAACTGGGCTGAATACCAAAGATAAAAAGAAATAATATTTCTGATGCAGCACAAAAAATACCCAATTATGGTAAAAGCAATGAGTTGAAGTGGATTAAAACAATGCTCTAGGATTGTAGTGACCATTTTTTTGTACGTTTTTTGGAGAAAGATTTCATTTGAATAACTGGGTTCTTTTTCTGTCCCGATACCTCTCAGGTTTTCTTCCTTCCTTTCTTCTCAGTCTACTTATTAAAAAAAAGATACACAAATAAAACTGAATTAAATTTGAGTGAAAAATTGATCGGCCAATCGATATTCATTAAAATCCCGTGGAAAAGTATTGACCCTGACTACATTACACTGCATGAACCATCCAGCATGATCCACCGGCTATGCTGCTTTATGTAAAATGACAAGGCCAATTGGTTACATGCAGATAAGGTCATATAACCTTTACTGGTTATCAGTAGCGATCCTTGCCTTTCAGACCTTGGTCTCCAGTGAACTCCAAAACAGTGAGCCACCTTCCAAAAAACAAGATATGCAAGATATGTGACGAATATTATGTGCCAGAAAGAGGAGAAAGTAAGTATATATATATATATATACACACGCATACAGTGCAGTATGTATAAAGGGGCGACATGGTGGTGTAGTGGTTAGCACTGTCGCCTTGCACCTCCAGGATCCGGGTTCGATCCCCGGCCAGGCTCGATTCCCGTCTGTGTGTGCATGGAGTTTACATGTTCTCCCCGTGCTTGGTGGGTTTCCTCTGGTTTCCTCCCACATTCCAAAGACATATAGGTTAGGTTAAATGGCATTCCCAAATTGCCCGTAGTGTGTGAATGAGTGAGAGTGTGGGTGTGTGTGTATGTCTGTGTGCCCTGCCATGGATTGGCACCCTTATTCTTAAAAATAAAAAAAATTCCTTAAAAACTTACAAAATCTTCCTAGTTTTGTGTTAAATCTAGAACAATGCTTTAAACACTCCAGGTGTATCCTGCCTTGTGCCCGAAGTCCCCTGGGATAGGCTCCAGGCTCCCCGTGACCCTGAATACAGGATTAAGCGATAATGACGATGAGTGAGTATAAAGGATAATATATAGTCTGATTGAAAGTCGTAGACATTTTCTTTGCAAACTCTTGAAAATACAATCAGCAGGGAAGAATGCATCACGCAATGGAATGAATAAAAAAACTAATACAATTATTTGCCCAGAGCAGCAAAGTGGCTCATCACTTTTTAGAGGTAACAAGGTAACAGGAGTTAAAAATTGTGTTGATGTTACAAATCCTTATAAACGTGCACACATGTGCCAGCCATAGTTGCACTAAAAACAGTGGAAGACTAGAGTTGCTGTTTACTTGAAAATAAAATCCATTCTTTCCTTATGAATGAAGAGAGAAATTATGTCCTTTTATGTCACAATAACTCAGCCGAGTTAGGAATAATGGGGACTTGGGGAATAAAAAAAATTATCCAGTTATATATTGCAATTTTTCAGTGTGGCAATTCAAGTATCCCACACTGATTCTAAAATTGATTAAAACATTTTTGGAATCAGTGTGGCGATACATAAAAAAAAAAAAAGTATATACTATTTTTTTCCCTCTATCATTAAATGTTAAAATGTTGCAGTTCCTTTATAATCCTACAGGTGGTGCTCACTAAACTCATCACACACTGAAAGGAAGAACAGCGTCCTGTTGTGGTAGTGAATTAATTGCCAAGTTTGTTTAGAACTGTAACAAAATCTTATTAATAAATTAATAAAAATGTATCTTGAATCAGGATCTTTATAAATTCGAATTGTCACCTAGGTATGGCGATATTCCCATTCCTACTAAATACAGTAAAATAAACTAAATAAATAATAAGACACTATTTTATTAAATATGTAATAAACTGGACATTTCTGGTGCCGATACACTGACACACCACCAACCTAGAGAAAGAATCCTCCCACTAATGATGCACCAAAATCCGATTGGTTATTTACTTGATCAATCCTAATTCATGTCTTAATTCAGTTACACGGCAGGAGCTTATCTCCAAAATCAGTACTGTATGAGGGCCTGAGGGAGCACCTCGGTGAAACGCCTTGTATTCAGTAACCACAAAACAGCTGAGGAAAAAATTTATCTGATAGGCTGAATTACAGCTCACTCCCCCAGGTCTTAGAGACACTCATCTTGCACTGGAAAAAGTTTGTAAGAATAGGAATTACAGGGACAAGAATATTTTTATTCTAAGAAATATAACACCTCCGTTGAAGGCCTTAAGGTTTTGAGACTGCTGGATATACAGTAGCTCTACTGTACGATTGAAAACAACAATAATTTGTGACATGTGTGACATGTCAGTGCTGCCTTAAAAGAGCTAGGTTATATAAAGAGCACATGGAGCACATGGAAGAGGCAGAGAATTATATCATGTAGTGGACACTCAGTGGACACACATGACTGCTAGTGAAAAAGTTGGTCCAGTTTGACTTGGTATATTTACACACTCTTACAGGATCATTTTCTTTCTGGGAAGTGCTGCATTATGGCAGTTAAAAACAGTTTAAAACTGCATTTCCAATTTCATTTTCAGTTTAGTGGTTAGCACCGTCGCCTTGCACATTCAGGGCCCGGGTTCGAGTCCCACCTCAGGTCTGTTGTGCAGGGAGTTTGCATGTTCTCCTCGTGCTTGGTGGGTTTCCTTTCCCTGACATGCAAATTAGGATAATCGGCGTTCCCAAATGCACACGCGAGTGTGTGTACGGTATGTGGGTGCGCCCAGAGATGAATTGGCACCACATCTACGGTGTACCATACCTGGGATAGGCTCCAGGCCCCCTGTACCCCATATACAGGATGAAGCAATATAATGTATAGACGATGAGTGAGTAAGTGAATGAGTGAAATGTACTGTACAGTCAGTGTTTATACCCTAAGTTGACCTCTGTTGTGGTAGTTGTTTAATATCACCAAAGACACACTTCCCATTTACTCTATGGAGAAAGAAGGGTTCGCTGTGCAATTAATGTTTAAAGAGATATACGCGAGATGTCCTTTGCATTAAAAGAACCATTGCTTGAACTATTTGCTAAAGATAGGGCTTTCACTATTCCTGATATCCATAGGTGTGCTTTCCGTATGTGTGTCTGTATTTCTTTAGTAATATAAAAAGCTACGGTATGTATGAGCATTTGACCAAAACACAGTACTGGTGCAGATTTTATTATTTTAATTTGGTATACATATAATACAGGAAATGTGTGTGGCCAAGAAACTATTTCTCCTGTTTATGCAGTATAAACGAGACCAATCTTGCTTCCCTAAAAATTTCAAGTTGCTAACTTCAGCCGTTTTGTTGAGATGATTTTATGTGTTCCCCAAAAATGCCCACGTATGCATGTGAAAATCTGTACACTTCTAGATCTCATTGAGCTAAACAATTTCCCTTATGTATATCATGGGTTCGAGTCCACATGAAGTCAGATATTTTGGGTTGTTTGCAAATCGCACACAATGGATTTTGATATATTCCTCCTATGAGATTTATACAATCACCATCAAACTGGGCCTATCAAAAACAAACTTTGGATTAAAAAATTAAGGGATATTTGATATCTCAAA
The DNA here is from genome assembly GCA_011419295.1 of Clarias macrocephalus. NCBI lineage: Eukaryota > Metazoa > Chordata > Actinopteri > Siluriformes > Clariidae > Clarias > Clarias macrocephalus. The sequence goes on along the minus strand of JAAGKR010007265.1, from coordinate 28,961 downwards.
TGATTCAGCCATGGCAATGCCTAAAATATCTTTCTGGGTTACATCATACTGAGGGACATCACATTGAGTGACATCAGCACTTAGGGATTTTTGGAAGTCTTAAAATGCTCAAAAGGCACACGTCTGTTGCACCAGTGTGGCGCAGGTGCTTGGGCCAGAATCTGCGCCATTACCCTCCGGGTGCACCAGAGTGACACATCATACCGTGATGATGCACGGGATGAAAACTGGCTCATGACTTTCTGGCGGTGATGGTTTTTGGAGGTGTTAACATGCTCAAAAAGCACACAGGTTGTGCGGTGCACCTGAGCGGGTGGTGATGGTGCAGGTGCTTGTGCCCGCTCATTGTTGGGTGCAACTATATTTTAAAATCTAAAGTTCCACTTTATCATTAGACAGTTCTGGCCTCAGCTGATGAAGACAGGTGTTCTCCGATGATTTCTGACAGCAGTTGCTTAATAGCTCAGGACTGAATTATCCTACAAGTCCAAGAAACTGGACTATGACCATAAAGAGCTACATAAATAAAACTGAATTGAATTAATATGTGTGGGATAAAAGACCTCTATACTTTTGGCATATTTAAATGAAAACTCAAATATAGCATGCCCTGATTTGCAAATGCAGAGCGGCTTCATTTTATTTCGTAAAGGTTAATAGGTCATTTGTGGTGTTGAACTGAAAAGGGATATTTTACATTACAAAGGTACATGTTCATCCACATTCTACAGCAATCCCATTTACAAAATACTAGCAGTGTCACTTTGCACGTTCCGGGTTGGGAGTTTGACTCTCTGGTCTGGTCTGTGTTTCCTCCCACAGTCCAAAGACATGCAGTGTGTATGCTGATTTGTGCGTTTCTACACTGACTCTTATCTGGAATTCTTTCAATAAGTCTAGCCAAAGACAGAAAAAAAGAGGTGTAGTTTTTTAAAAATACTTTCTCCACTACTCTAATACTAGAATCGGCAAAGTACATCAAGAGACATAAGGAGTGTTCACAATCATTCCTATAAAACAATGCCGCAAAAGAACAAAAGCCTTTTAAATAAATAAGAGTTGGTACTGGTAAGCGCTGCAGTAGCACAATTACCAGTTGGAAAAAAAAAAAAACTAAATAAATATCTGCACGCGAGACACAGATTAGCGCTTATGTGTTGATGTTAACCTATGACCCTAAAAGTATAAGCAGCTGATATGAGGACATTATCAGCAAAACTGTAGTATAAGCCTCTTGAATTATCTTACAATTTATTTAGCAGGATTGTTAACTCACATGGTGACCCATAGTGTTGGCATACGTGTCGGCGATCCAGGACATCTCCCTCTCGCCGGTGCTCATGTCAGGAGCAGGGACATCAATGCCTGGCCCTGAGACAAAAGCAGGACAGGTTTTTGAAACTGTATGTTCACATGGATTGATCTGGTCAGACACAAATCTGTGCTCCAAATTGTCAAAACTAAAAATTCTACACACTTACTTCCATTTCTATCTTACTGACTATAAAGAGAAGAGCATGAAAAAGCAACACAAGCTACTACTGTTGATTTTTTTTCTGTAACATCTCAGATAGTGCATAGGTTAATATGTTAATACAAATGTAATGCATTGGTACTTTTATAGTAACAACTTAATCAAATAGACGTACAGGGTACACAATCCACATGATCTAATACGAATTATAAATAAACGTACAGTCACTGATATCTAACACATTAAAGAAAAACTATGAAACATTTCATCTTGCTATGATCTCATATTCTTGACATACTGAGTCTTTCACAATTTAGTGGAGAGGACATAAAAATAAATGTTGGCGTTATTAATTAACCATGATTACATGTGCCGTCTTATTTTGTTCCACAACGTAAAATGTACCTAAAAATGGTTGAAAAGCATTTATTACTTAATAGGTTAATTATTGTAATCATTGGCAAATTGCTGCGGTATAACAGCAACCTGGTAGAACAGCAAACCTCATGCTTTATTGACTAAATTTTCTCTAATTGTGTGCTACAGATTTGAGGATAATTGCTGTACTGTGATGGTGGGGGCATGGAAATGTGACAGATGTATGGAATGTTCTGACACACACAAAAAAAGAAAAAGGCTAGAAGTACTAACTGACTATGCAGTACCAGTTAATAGTTTGAAATGTTTTTCTGTTTCGTTTTTTACATTTTAAAACTATTAAATAACACATACTGTATGGAATTAAGTAACAAGATCATCAGGCTGGAATAGTTCTTACAAGAAGAGTTTTATCAAGTGCATGCAACCATGAGCACCATGATGAAATTGGCTCTCATGAAGAACCAGGAAAGCCAGTCAAAATTTACCTCTGCTGCAGAAGAGAAGTTAATTTAGAGTTACCAGCCTATATATATATTTCAGGCAGTGGTTCTCAGGTGGGCTGGTACTTCAGTAAGCAGGTCTGTGACTTTGACATGTTCAAATGCTCACCAATAAATCCCTTCTTAGCCAGCTCAATGGTGAACCGCCTTGTGATCTTCTCCAGCTCATTGTCCTGTGAGAAAAAGGAACAAAAAAAATGTGTAAGAAAGTGTTCATCAGGATAAGAGTCTTTACAATATAAAGCATACTATAACAATTTTTTTTGTGGACTGGATGTCAACTATACGAGTGAGACATGTGCACTGAAACCGAGCATGCGAGACGATTGCCTACAATCCCGCAGTGCGAGAGAGAAGAACCACTAGCTCAGTTGTGATTATGTTACGTTCGGGAGATAGCACATAAATACAGTATGTGTGCAGCACACACTGCTCGTACTGCAAGACCTCACTCGTTTATCAAGGTAAGATTCATTCAAATTTATTTAGCAAAACACTCGCAGACTTGGTTGCTCGCAATCCAAGGATTTACTATACATTAAGTGTTTCTGTAAGTAAAATATCATGTAAGGACTTCTACAGTACAAGAAAAAGAAACAATGAGTTGTTATCTAAATACATTAAAAACATGCAATCAATGATATGCTGATTTGTTTAGAGAGAGATTTATTTAGCATAAATGGCTGGTGTTGTTTGTCTTCCGGCTGGTCCTGTAAAGGAGTCGCCATCCGATCCGTACAACAACTTGGCACAGGTTATACACTGGATGCCCTTCCTGATGCCACCCTCACATTTTATTTGGGCTTGAGACCGGCACCGGGTCCAATGGCTGGGGTTTGTGTGTTGGGTTAATGCTGTCAATTATATGTACATTATACTGTATGTACATACTGGTAAGTGAAAAGTGGATAAACTGATCAGACTTGACAAGAACTTGAAACCTAAGAGAGAAAATTCTGTCCATTCTTCATATTTGTTTTTTAAGGCCTGACAATAACCTGTATGGTAAATTACTGCTAACAATATTTACTGTATACAAGATATAAAACATATTTCTGAACATAGATATTAGTTAGTGTTTTATGGATGTGTTTAGTTTATTCATTTCTATTATTTTTTGAGGGCAATATTATTTTTTGAGCTTTTTGTAGTTTTTTTTTTTTTTCACTTAAGTGGAGGGGTGAACAGGGACGAAAAGGGGAACGCAGACAGCATGGGGCTCTAAAATTGAACATGGCTCCTTTAACATTTTATTCAGTGATTTTGGATGGATTCTAAATACTCACAGAATAATTCTTGGTGTTGATCTTCAACCCAGCTTTTGCTCCTCCAAAGGGTACATCTGTGGGCAGGAGAGTTTATTGCAACGGTTTCTACATCTGGATGATTTTTATACAGATATAATGAAAAACACTCACCAACAACAGCACATTTGTACGTCATCAACGAAGCCAAAGCTTTTACTTCGTCAACAGACACCTCAGTGCTGTAACGGATACCTGTGAGCAAATGCACATGCAAAAATGATAAATAAGTGGCTGACTTCTTTTCATGTTCATTAAGCACCAAGCATAAAAATATCCATAAACTTTCTTGCTCTACTAACTGCTCTCTAGCAAGGTTTGATGGAGACAAATGTCAAATTCTTGCTTTATTTCTCAGCAAGCCATGAACAAGTCTGCTCATTTTAAACGCAACAAAGAAGAAATTTTCATACTGGAAAACAAAGGGTGGCGTCCTGAAATTCCAGTCTGACCCTTACAAACACCCTGCCTCTGTGGTTATGTAATTAGTCATACAGGAAAAGACGGCTGACTTCAGCACAGCCCGAACAAAAAGTCTATAACATTTCCAAGTGCAATACAAACAGATCAATAAACAAAATCAATCCTTAGTTTGTAAAGTACTTTAGACAGTATTTTTCATTAGATTCTTAAATAAAGACCTAAACCGGTCTAAAAAGAACTTCGGTCAATGGCAGAGGATTTTGGGTAAAGCAGGCAGAGAAACAGTTGGTGTGATGACTCATTCCCTCCGCTCTGCAGAAAGAGGAGAAAAAACAGGGAAGGTCTGAACTTGGGTGTGGCTTTGGAAAAAAGAAAAAATACCCCTGACTTTCCTTCAGTTACAAATGTTTGCCGAAGTTCTTCTATAAGGACAGTTATTTTCTAATTTGGTTTTACATTTAAGATCCTTGATGCTAACTAATAGGTGAGTGCAAGGAATTACGTAGAGCAACTGATGATTAATATTTCATGCTACAGTAATCATTCAACACTAGAACTATAGCATACATTTAAAAAAAGAAGGCGGGTGTTAAAAAATAATAATTTTCAGCTGATTGGTCAAAAAACCTTTAAGTAAGATTGCGACAGAACAAAGCCAAGCACAGCAGGCAAAGAATGCTGAACAGCAACTAAGCATGGCCTGATCAATACCATCAACACTTTACACTGTGTAATTACATGGCAGACACTGAATGAAAGATTCTTGATCCCATTTTGTGCTGCAAGAGCAGTCACTGGCATTTACATTCAGAGAGAGGAGAAATACCTTCCGAAAGATAATTTAAAAAAAAAGACAACTGCTAATCTTATTCGAATTTTGCAATAGTGTCAATCTGGGCAGAAAAACAGCTGTATTGAGGTTTAGCAAACTGAAAGCAGTTAATGTGTACTAGACCACAGGAAGCAGTCTTCCGGTCATCCGCGATTAGCCAAGCGAAGCCGGGCACATAAACCTTAATGCCAAGTTGACAACAGCCTTTGTACCTAAAGTTAAACTTCTGGAAATACTCCACAAAATATTTATCAGTTGCATAATATGATTAGACTGGGCTGTTTTGCAGAAAACAGAAAGGCTGAATAACATGTTAAAATGTCAAAATAAAAAAAAGTCCACTAAGAAGTCAAGATGAATGATCACCACAATTACAAGAGCCGATAAAAAAGTGTAAGCGTAGGCAGAAAGAATTATCTAGGTCTTGCTGCTGAACAAACATTTTCACACAACAACGAAGGTAGAATTCCTGAAGGACCAGTTTAAAACTGTGGCAACATTTGTTCACAGCAACACATCTCTGCAAAGACAGTGCAACAGCGTAATAGCCTGCAGTCAGAGATTCAGAATTCTGTGAATTATAAAATCATAGCGCTCAATGCAAGAGTGCATGCTCCAACATCTCAGGATGTTCTCAAGTCTTCTTTATTTTTAATCAGGTTACAATAGACATACTGTATGTGCCAGAGTCTACTCTTGCACTGTCATCATTCTGTATGAAGTATTGTCAGTTTTTTCCTGCTGTAACACTATTTCACCACAAAGTCTGCCTGATGTGGTGATGATGTAGTTGTTCCAGGGTCTCCGGAACAGAAAGAGTTAAGACCCAACAGTTTTAACCTCCAACCTACTGATCAGTAACCGGAGGCCTAGCTCCATTTTACCCTCTGGGGGTACATGATCCTGATTGGACTGCACAATTTGCACCAAAAAAAAAAAAGTATTATTATTTTTTTTATTACGACGTAAACTACAATATTTAGCTATTCAATGTAGTATTCAAACATATTATATGGACCAAAAGGCAACAACAGCGGTAGGTCCATGAAGACAACTTGTACTTCATAATCTCATGTTATTATTAGTTTCTGAAAACCCTCTTTCACAACATGACCTCAATAATTATATTAATTGTGCAGCACAAATCCAGATAAACCAACCCTTCTGTGATTACAGCATAATTACCGCATGTTATAATTTCACTTAAGTGTTACAAAGTTCTGCACTTCCTTAAAGCTTATAACTGCTATACTGTATCTATAACTTCTTGCGTGCCACCTAAACCTTTTTTCTTATGGAAATGTTCAGAATGAAACTTTCACTTACGGAGTGCTCATACCCAACATCCTGTTACTGAATTAACTGTTTAGAAATCACACGTTATATCACTTTACATGATCCTTTAATTGTCATAAAAAAATAATTCAACAAATTAATTATAAATACAGCTGTTAAACTATTGCAAAAACAACTAGATAATTCAGTGAGAATCAAGTCTGGCAGTCTACTTTAGTCTTAAAGGCCTCTTGGTGTTGCAGAGCACAACTTCTTTTTAAGAAATTACCAAACTGTTCATTTGGCCACGCTTAAACTCTCTCTCTGATAGGTCTGTTTTTTCGACCTAATGATGGCTTCACTCACTTCCATCAGCATATGCAACACTGCTTTGTGACAATGACATTGTTAAAAGTGCTACATAAATAAAACTAAATTGTATTGAATATTAAGGGTTCCCATTGCACTCCGAATGCAAAATCGTCATTGGGCATCAAATCTGGCTTCCTTAATTTATCTTGATATTAAACCATAAAACTGCTTAGCAGTTGTCAATTACTTTCGAGCCTGTTAAGATAGAAGGCTGGGGGGAAAAAATCTGTAATTCCAAAACGGTCAAAGCGTTTTGCAATGTTTTGTTTAAACCCCTTGAATTAAACCTGAAAGTTTATACTTCAATCACATTTTGATTGTACAAAGGAACATTTACAAAAGAAAAAAAAAAGTCATTTTCTAAATACTTATGACATGACTGTATCATTACCATGGCAAAAAGCAACCCTTACATTAACTTTCCATAATCATTGATACAACAATGATTATAATAATTAAAAACAGCCCAGTGAAGGGACAAGCATTGGGGCCTGGTGTGACTCCTCAGAGTTAGAACCTTTATCTGAATTTATGTTTCATGCTTAAGACATAAAAGATGCTCAAGACATGCTTAAGTCTCATTCACTTTTCAGTTCTTGGACAACTAATGTCTAAATAAACATAGACTCTTCTTTTCAATTTATATTTTTAAAAAAAGAAAGAAAAACTGCATAAATAATATTAATTAACCCAAACTCAAAGAGCATGCCATTGTTCAGGGACATCAGTGGTAACATTTGTATCAGAATGTGCTTTTAAACTGTATCCATCTAAATTTCACTTTCATTCATGTCTTCAGGAAATTAACGCTTTTAACTCTGAGGTCATTGAAGTTTATAATACACACACAGGGAACATATGTTCACGTTTTACTTTACTTTTTATTCACTAATACAGAAGTATGGCTCTGCTTTTCTTGTCCTTTCTCCTCTGCATTTATTTTGGTCACCGTAAATGACTTCTAATAAGCGGCATTAACAAGGCACGGTGAGGCAGGAAGCCTTGCAATAATCTGAGACATTTTGTTGAGTAACTTTATAATTAGTTAGATAATGTGTACAAAAACCTGGTATGGTATGACATGACATGACATGAGAAAGCCGCAGTGCAATAAAACATTCACATTTCTTTCAAGCTTGACTTCACAAGCTAACTCAGCCCTGCACTACAGATTAGCTAGCTAGCTAGCTAGCTACAGTAGCTAGTCCTGTTTAGCCGGCGCTAACCCGCCCCGGTGCACTGTCATCCCGCGTACTTACCTCCCTTGCACGGGGTCCTGTGCTGGCTGTGCTGGGCTCGGTAGCCCTCAATCATCTCCCACTCGCCGTTATCTCGCTTCAGGGGGAAATTCACGGCCAGGACGTGATTGCATGGCTTGATGATTTTCAGGATTCCTCGGACTCGGTGCCGCTTCTGCTCGGGCGTCTCTCTTGTCTTTAAGTCTTCCACGAGTTTGTCCTCGACGATAGCGGCGCCGCGGTCGAAGAAGCCCTCCACCATGCGGAAGAAGTTCGGCTCGTCGTTTTCTTTCCCCGCGGCCTCGCTGTAGCGCCGCAGCCGCATGAGAGACGCCGAGGCCGGCAGAGCGGCATCGCCGAGTCCCGAGGCCAGAGCGCTGCCTCCAGCCCGGGTAAGGAGCTCTCCTAGGTACCGGTACATTTCTAAACCTAGCACGGGGGGGAAAGTTTGATTAACCGAAAAAAAAAAGAGACTGAGTGGTGGGGGAGATGTCCCTGTTTGGCCTGTGTGATCTACACTGTAGTGCCAAACTCCATCTAAAGTCAGGGTTGGTAATTGATTTGCTTAAAACAGCACAGCGAGCTGAATCCCCACCTCACGCTGGGAGGTGCTCTCTGGGATCTCATGTCAACAAAATAGCTCAAGAGTTATTCTAAAGAAAAGGGGGAAAAAAGCATACAAATAGTAATAGAATTATGTATTTATACAGTTTCATGTAATTTAGATAGACTGACACAATTTCACACTGGGCTCTACCAGTCCTCATCTCTCTACACTTTCTTTCTCTAGGATGAACTTTATTATTTTATAATAATAAAAATCTTATCATTCTTATCAATCTTATCAAAAATCTCATCAGTCTGCTGTGTGAACATCCATCCACTGTCCATACCGCTTATCCTGTATGATGTTGTAGGGGGGCATGGATACCAAGGAACTCCGGGTATAGTGTTTAACCAGTTACCCAGTAGTGTATATGTGTAATATATACACACTAAAGGCAATTTGGAAACACCAATCTTTGCAACTTTGCACATGTTTGCAACCCGGAGTGCCCTGAGGAAACCCATAAAGCATAATAAGAACATGCAGACTGCATGCACATTGAAGTTGTCAGGCAACAGTGTCATCATCATCAATTTTTGTCATACTGTGAGGTGCTCATATACCCTCATAAGATCATCAGGTGAAATGAGAGAGGGATTGCTAATCAAATTGCATATGATGGGAATCGGAAAGAACCTGTTTAATGTGGTTAAACACGTTTTGAATGAAAGGTAGGGCCAGAGGTATCAAGCAGTCAGTGTAAGTTAAAAACATGGGACTCACCAAACAATGCTTGATCTCAGATAATAATATGAGGAGCTGCTGTGCTGCTCACAGGAAACTCAACGCTTGCCTTAAAGCTTCCAGTTTTTGGAAATGTGTCAAGGCAAATCCCTGTCGACCAACATGAGAGTGTGCGTTCTCAGTGATAGTACCTCAGAAATACCTCAAAATGCTCATAATGGGAATTGGAGGGAACTTGTTTAAATTGGATAAAGACTTTATGTAGTAACAGTAGGCATAGGCAGCAGCATCAATGCTTGTTTCATATTGTAAGGTAAAAATATATCCTCATTTGATTACAAGATAATTATTAGGTGTATGTACAGTACACAGGCAGAGCCTCTGGCTTCGGGTATATAGAATCTCACTAGTTTGACATTTATAACATAATGTTATACTCCACATCAGGAAGGAGTCTTCAGTGTCAGTGCTTTGTATCATTCAGACGTATTGTAAAGATGTCTTTTAAGCACAAAGGACATCAAGTTACTCTGTAACAAAGCTGACTTTTTCCCCTTCTTTTCTTCAATAGAAAGTACAAGCTAAGATCATTTACAGTTGCTTTAATGTAACTAACTAAGGTTTGAAGTATATTTATGCTCCTTCAGTCCTGGCTGCCTGCGAGTAAAGGGGGCAGCAAGTGTCTATTTGACATTTTACCAGGAGGCCAGAGAGGGGTGCATGTCTGTTGCATAGCTCATATGCACAAGTGGAGCCAATTTTTGGAAAAGGAAATGTATAACTAAGGAGGAGCACACCAGGAGTTGGCAGTGTCAGACCTGAGAGCGGTGTAAACCGTTTCCAGCACAGAACATTCATGTCTGAAGTGATTTTTTAGTTATCTTTATCATTGTCTAGTGTCTAATGTTAAACTATTTTACCCTCTTTGGACACAGTGTCCTTCTGTGAGTTACTGTAACTTCCTGAAGTTACATGTGAAGGCATGTGAAGCACGTGCTTATCTAGCAGGCTAACTGTCCCTGCATACCCTTGTTCAGGTTGCTCCACCCTCTCCTACCCTCATGCAATAAATCATGCGCATGTTCAAAGTAACACCGCGCTATTCTGGTATTGGCTCACATGCAGCCAACACCCCCTGACTGGTTGGTCACATTATGGGTGGTTACACTTGAAGTCACTTTCCATTGTAACTAAACGGAAGCAACACATAAAAGGAACGTGTTTAGTAAAATTGGTAGCAGCTGTAGGGGTCTAGAGTACATTTCCAAAGTGATGGGCTAATTTCATATGCATAGCTCTTCAATTGACTGGTAAACATATAAAGGTCACACAGGACTAACCGTGTCAGTTTCTGATCTGGCTGATAATGCAACAATGCCATTAACAGCATATGCTTTGAAATGATAAAAGATTTATTTTATTTATTTTATTATTTTATTTTATTTTATTTAAAGATTTATTATACGTGTTTTTACTAACATTTTATAAGTGTTTCTACCTGATAGTTTACTATCAGGAACAGATAGTAATATAATTATAATTATTACAGTTCATCCCTAACATCCCTTCCTAAGTACAATCAGCTCATTGCCGTGATGACCAACTGGTACTTATTATTAATAACACGCCCATGTTTTAAGTCACACGCTTGTGAATTGTGGATATGGGGAAAAAATACAGATGACTTTGCTGTGTGTTTTTTTTTTCTATTTTTTTTTTTTTTTTACAGAGTAAGCAGATCTGTTGAGGCAGAACAGGAGATAAAAAGCAAGTGAGTTGTCATTTTTGTTCCTGCCATTTGTTATCCCATTGTTCTCAAAAACTATAGTGCAAAAGTTTTAGACACCATATTATTTTTAGTACAAATGTTGTTATACAGTATCCGTCTATCATGTTTGCATTTTTATGTACAAAACCATTCAATATTTATAATAATAATATAATATAATCAGTAACATAACATAAAAAATAATGAAGAAATATGTAAAGGCTGTAAAGAAAACAACATACAGCAGTTGGACAATGAAATGCCTGGTTTTAGACCACAATAATTCATTAGTATGGTATAGGGCCTCCTTTTGCGGCCAATACAGCATTAATTCATCTTGGGAAAGAGGGAAAATCCCAGAGGGATTTTGAGCCATTCTTATTGCAGAATAGTGATGCTGGTGGAGGAAAACGTTTCCTGACTCGCTCCTCCAAAACACCACAAGTGGCTCAATAATATTTAGATCTGGTGACTGTGCAGGCCATGGGAGATGTTCACCTTCACTTTCATGTTCATCAAACCAGTCTTGCTGTGTGTATTGGGGCATTATCATCCTGATACATGGCACAGCCTTTAGGATACAATGTTTGAACCACTGGGTGCACATGGTCCTCCAGAATGGTTCGGTAGTCCTTGGCAGTGACACACCCATCTAACACAAGTATTGAGCCTAGGGAATGCCATGATATTGCAGCCCAAACCATGACTGATCCACCCCCATGCTACATTCTGGGGATGCAACAGTCTGGGTGGTATGTTTCTTTGGGGCTTCTCCACACCGTAACTCTTCCGGATGTGGGAAAGACAGTGAAGGTGGACTCATCAGAGAACAATACATGTCTTACATTGTCCACAGCCCACGATTTTCGCTGATGGCACCATTGAAACCAACGTTTGGCATTGGCACGCCAAAGGTCTGGCTATAGCAGCCCGGCCAAGTATGTTGACTTGCTGTCCAATATTTTATGGCAAAAAAAATGCTAATTAAACCTTCACACTCTGCTCTTACTGGTGGAATGTGCAATAAATAAAGATTGGCTACCAGGCTGGTAAAATTTAGCCATGAAACCTCCAACACTAAATTGGCCAGTGTTTCAGTTTCATTGTCCAAAACCTGTATTATATAACAGATCAATTTCCAGATGGAAACCAAAAAATTGAAAGAAGCAAGTGTAACAAAGTTACTACAAGATCTCTAGCATATTCTCCAGCATGCTCAGTAAAACGTACTGTAACAGCTGTTTTCGTTATAAAACTGCACAAATCTGTATCTAACACTACTCATTATAGTACATTCAAGTAAGAACTGTTAACACTAAATATTGAATGTGCTTATTTGATTACTCTTTTTTGTTTGTTTGTTTGTTTGTTTGTTTTTTGTATGTGCCTAAGACTTTTGCACAGTGCTTTAAGTAAAACAGCTGTTAGATTTTATTGATTGTGCTGGAGAATATGCCTTCGGTTAATTTTGTGGTTGCCAACTTTGTTTGAACATTTGCTCCTGTCTATTTTCATGTAGGAGCCTTCCATCTGAAAACTGGTCTGTCATATAATATGTTGCTTTTTTTAAAGGCATGCAAATATTCTTCTGTAATGATTTTTTTATTTATTCATTTTTACATTATATTTGGAAATAGTGATTGATTTTGTACATAGTAACAGACATTATAAACATGCATCTGAAGATAATATGATGCAAAGACAATTGCACAGTACTGTATTTCCAATTTATCAATACAATATTTTATAGATTATCAGTATCTTACTCTTCTTTGTTAATATGCAGCTGATATTACCTCATGAAAGCACCTTAATGTGCAGTTCTTGGATTTTCCACCTGACTGCACTATTGCACAGTGTATCATATTTTGGGTATTCTCTCTTGTAAATTGACTTTTTGTATTTTTTCATCATGATTTTATATGCTTCCGTAGCCCTGTAATATTGTTGCATACCTTGTTTTAAGGCCAAAGTGGACAGAACTTTTTTATTAACTGACATACTTGTTCAAATTGCATAAGTTGTATTCTACTTCTATACAAAGGTCCTACTCAACATAGTCACCATAAAAAGCAATGCATTTGCACAATTGTTGTACCATTCCCGAATCCTATTTGAAAATATTCACTGTGCTCTGTGCACTCACATTTGTGTCAGTGGTTGCAGTTGATGGTTTTCCACTGCGTGGTTTGTCTTCAGTGCTAGTTTTCAATTATTTAAACTTCCTCATCTATCTGTCCACATTGCTTGTGTCAATGGTGTCATCTCTGTAAACATCCTGTAGACTTCTGTGGAAGTCTAAGAGCCTGCACTCCTCCTTCATCAAGAATTCAATGACGGAAGAAGATTTACTATAGAGGAAAAGTTACTTTTTTTATTGTTCGACTTGAATAACCAGAAAATAACAATACTGAGTTGTTGTTTTTTTTGCCCCTGTTATTATTGATTTTGTGATATGATATGATATATGATATATCATATCATATATCATATCATATATCATATCATATATCATATCATATCATATCATATATCACATCATATATCGTATCGTATCGTATCATAACCACATTGTCAGTAGCCATGTGACAGCATTTAATAGCATTTTAATGCTTAAAACACTGTTGTATGTGTATTTTCTGGGACCTTCCTCCCTTCTTTCCGCTTGCTTGGACATTTATTCTTGGTGTTCCTTGTGCTGATCTATCGAAATATGTTGGCTGTATTGTGGTGACCCCTGTTTTATGGCTAGCGCTCATATCTCCAGGGTTTGGGGTTCCAATCTTAAATTGGGTCTGTGTGTATGGAGTATGCATGTTCTCCTTATGCTTGATTTGTTTCCTCTGGATAATCCAGTTTACTTCCACATTCCAAAGACGTACGGTGTAGCCTGACAAGCATTTCCAAATTGCCCGTTGTGTTTAATTGGAAGTGTATGTGCTTTGTGCAATGTGTTTCATGGGATAGGTTCCAGACCCCTGTTACCCTACACAGGATAAGTGATGTTGGATAGATATACTGTTACTAAAATAAAATTCCAGGTTACGTACGAACTGCCTTTTGGCTTCTGTATAATCTATTTCAATCGTGTGCTTTATCTATCATAAACAGCATGTCAATAGTCCTATTAGTACTTATTGTTAATCTGACCTTATGTGATATAATTCAGAAACTCAGCCCTTTTAAATGCATGATAAATCCTCTACATTCCAAAGCAGACCACTCTGCTTTTTTAATTCTTAATATAATTAGATTTCCATTCCTAAGACCCCTGAGCCTTGGCTTAATATCACTATGATTGAAAAACCGTCCGGTGATTTGGTTTGTTGGCGAGAATTTAAGATCTGATTCTTTTTTTTTTTTTTTCATCAGATGTTTCATCTCATTCTTCTCTCAAAAATAAAAAAAGAGAAAGCTGTGAAGGAATGCAGTATGGCAGAGAAACTGAAGGTGCATGTGTTTTTGGGAGCACCCAACCCCCAGTCACTGTCTGAGGGGGCCTTGGATAAAAATTCTGATCAGTGGAGGACTTTGGAGTTTAACTGGAATCAAGGAAGACTGATACCCAAGAAGGCAGTTGATGATGGGCAGGCACACGGTCATGTTGTCACCGACGCCAGCAGTAGCCTGAAGCCCACCACTAATGAGAAGCATGGCTTTTCAGATTCTCATGAGGGTAGCGTGACTGAAGATGATATTACACCCTCGATTAGCCAGTCCTCTCTAGCTAACAAAGCACTATGTGAAGAAGATGATACGAGGCCTGGACTGGTTAATGAATATCTAGATAGCTGCTTCCCCTCCCAACAAGCTGACCCAAGATCTGATTCTGAGCAAAGTTCTGCCTTGTCTGCAAACACAGAATATCTAACTACCTGGACCAAGACACATGGATTGCTCCTGAAACCTGGAGTGGGTACTGAGCAGTGCTCCGGCTCAGTGTGCACTTTTGGATCTCCACAAACACCAACAAGATCGACTCCCTCAGTCTCATTAGGCTCTCCAGAACTTTACAGCCCAGAGGTTAGTCCAGGAGATAGAGGCTTGGGAGGAACCCTGCAGGGGTCAGTGGAGATTTATGAGAGTCTGAGCCAAAGGCTGCAAGAGGGTGGTGTGATTTTGTTGCGCACACCTGATGGCCTTCTGTGCTCTCAGGCCAGTGCATTGGGACAGGAGGACTATGAATTCCATTTTGGGTCACCGAACAAACCCCTCGAGGCCTCGCCAACTCCCAGCACCTCAAAACAGATTAAGCTCTCTTCAGCTACAGCTCAGGGGCAGCAGGGAACTGGACAAAAAAACATGCTCCGACTTCAGGGTCCCACCACACTGCTCTCCAGGTGCATCAGTCACGGTGTGAGTTACTCCATCTTGGTTGCTGTGGTGCACCCCTGCCATGTGAAGGAGATCCGTATGAAGTCAGGAGCATCAAGTGGGTCTAGTGTTCCACTGGCTACAGTGATTGTCACGGATCAATCAGGAGTGGAGATGAAGGTGGTGCTGTGGAGGGCAGCAGCGTTCTGGGCGCTGACGGTGTATCCCGGAGACGTAGTGCTCATTACAGGTAAGGCATACCTACAATTAAAGAATTTTTTATAAAATTCAATAGAAGTCAGTAATCTGATTTTTTTATAACAGCAGTACAATATTTTGTATAAAATTAATATGTTAAGATGTTAAAAATGATGAAAGAAGCAAAATTTTTAGCAGTTTTAAAATTGCATGATTACAGAAGATTAGGATTCTATTGTGATACTGTAGGACAGACATTCTTCTTGTACCTCGCATGGATTTCAGACAACGTACTGTGGCAAAATTAACTTAATCACCAAGTACGTACAGACAAAGAAGAAGAACAAATAGCTAGCAAGATTTAGTTTCTATTCAGCATTATGAATTATCAAAGCTGAGTGTGCAGGTAATTGTCTTTGTTTCCCAGAGTTAAAGTTGACTGTGATGCAAATTAGTTCATGAGCAAGGTCCCACCCACCTGGCGTCTTGTCAGGATGTAATGTAAAGCTCCGCTCCCACTTAGCAGTGTGTATTGCTTCGACAGGTGTGACAGTGCATGTGGATAAATGGCGAGGCGAACCTGTTTTACAGTCGTCATACATGAGCCAACTACTGAACTTGGGACAGATAACTCAGACCCATCAACCACAAGGTAACACAGAGTAACAAGCTGACTAAAGAACTAACCGATATTACAAACTGGTTATTGGGAAATACCATTGGGGCAGTGGTTAAGGTGTTGGACTACTGATTGGAAGGTCCCAGGTTCAAACCCAACCACCACTAAGTTGCCCCTGTAGGCCCTTGAGCAAGGCGCTTGACCCTCAACTGCTCAGTCTAAGTGTGTCTACCAAATGCCGTAAATGGAGAAAATTACATTACAGCCTCTCTAATGAAATGACCTACGTTTCTGCATATTTTCATATGTGTCTGTTTCCTCGTTTCTGGTATTTCTGAACACTTCAGCTCCACAAAATGTAAACGTCCACACCTTAAGAGCTCTGTGTACTCATCTGTGTGAGAAGCGCCCTCTGCTGGTGTCTCTGCCTCCTCGCACCGCTCAGAACCTGCGGTCAGTCCCATTCGTCCGCCTCGGGTCTCTGAGACCTGACACGCTCGTTCACGCGCTGCTCAGAGTCAAACACACCAGAATGATGTCAGGTAACTTCCTCATTATACACATACAAACGTACAGGGTACATTGTTGCACTAATTCTAATGTTCATCCCCTGACATTTTCAATTTTCTATTCAATTCAAATCTACGTAGACTCCATCACACCACGATACCTTATTTTCCTGTGATGTTTTTTTTTTTTTCCCCCATGGTGTAACATATTTAAAAACGTTTGATTAAAATTTTAGCTCCAAGCTCCAGCTTAGGTTTATAAAGTGCAGTCTTCCAGTCATTCATCATTTAGGATACACGTAGGAGGAATTATACTGTACCAATGATCACCCCAATCGATATCCACCATGCATTTACAGTCTGACAGAAGTGACATTTTAGCAGCTACAATAGAGTAGATGGCGACTGTGCTTACTGATTTTACTAGGCACAGTGCCGGCAGAAAGTATTTCTATTGTTTCTTTTTGGCTTAGTTGTTAGCACTTTTATGGTCTCTATGTGTATGGAGTTTGTGTATTCCCCCTGTGCTGGGTGGGTTACTCCACATTCCTTCCATAGTCCAAAACCATGCGTTCTACAGTAGGTTGATGGGCATTTCCAAATTTCACATAGTTTATGCATATCTTTCTTCACTGTTCATTAGTTCATCATCATCTATACCGCTTAATCCTGTATTCAGGGTCACGGGGGCCAATCCATCGCAGGGCACACATACACAGGCCAATTTGGGGATGCCAATTAGCCGAATCTGCAGGTTTTTGGACTTTGGGAGGAAACCGGAGTACCCGGAGGAAACCCACCAAGCACGGGGAGAACATGCAAACTCCATGCACACACAGACGGGAATCGAACCCGGACCCTGGAGGTGCAAGGCGACAGTGCTAACCACTACACCACCGTGCCGCCTGTTCATTAGTTATTTAATGTTATTATTGAGAAATAAGAAGATAGAAAATATTTTAAAATGTTAAATTATTTGAGGTTCAGGGTAAAAGTGTTGCATCTACAGTACATGATGGACATTACTAATAGTGGGTAGTGGTTAGGGTCACCCTTTGATTGCATAAGGTCTTTGAAACATTTCTTTAAGATTCTGTTCCATGTTGATTGCATCACACAGGTCCTGCAGGTGCAGTTTCATGCTATACCCCATCCCAAAAGGGTTCATATCTGGTGACTGGGAAAGCCACTGTAAAACATTACACTCGTGGTTATTTTCATGAAGCCAGTCTGATACGACTTTTGCTTTGTGACATGGTGCATTATCATGCTGGAGGCAGTCATTAGAGGATGCTAATCTGTGGCAATGAAGGGATGCATATGCCCAACAGCATTACTCAAATAGGACGTAGCATCCAAGTAATGAGTGATTAATCTTAATGGGTCCAAACAGTGCCAAGAAAACTCTCATCAGACCAGGCTGTCTTTATCCAGTTTTCAACTGATGATACATGATTGGTATACAGGTGTTCCTATTAAAGTGTGTATGTTCATCTAGAATTTCAAATTCTTTGAATTATCTCAGAATGGCGCAGTGTTAATTCAAAGTAGCATTAAAGTTAAGTAGGCAGCACAGGGGTGTGCTGTGACCTTGCACCTCCAGGGTCAAGGGTGTGTGTGTGTGTGTGTGTGTGTGTGTGTGTGTGTGTGTGTGTGTGTGTGTGTGTGTGTGTGTGTGTGTGTGTGTGTGTGTGTGTGTGTGTGTGTGTGTGTGTGTGTGTGGTGGTTCTATGTTGTCCCTGTGCCTGGTGATTTTCTTCGGGGTTGTTCGGTTTTTGTTATTATTGCTAAGAAAAAAGAATGTAATGAAAACAAATGTTGGTTGTGAGCTTAGTCCTTCTCTATACATCCTCCACTTAATGCGACACAGTCTTTGAAGAAGCCTTCCTATTGGCTCTTGAGGAAAAGTTCCACCTCGTCATCATCTTCGCCTGCCACGAAGTGGTTTCTTTAACTGATGCAAGAGGAAGAAGTCACTCGGTGTGAGGTCGGGGGAGTCGGGGGATGAGGCAGAATTTCGTTTCCCAAGTTGGCAGAAGTTTTTGCGTTTTGTGAGCTGAATGCACTGGTGCGTTGTCATGAAGAAGGCGAACCCACTTCGTGAGCGCATTCCATGAAGCTTTGCCTTGGTTTTGACCCACTCGCAGCATCATGCAGAACTAAACAAGAAGAATTTTTTTATTTTTTATTTTTTTAATATACGATAATTCGAAAAATCGTTAATTGATCTTTCCAAAGTGTGTTAATAAAGTGCCGAGTGTGTGTGTTTGTGCGTGCGTGCGTGCGTGCGTGTGTGTGTGTGTGTACCCTGCGACAGATTGACACCATGTCCAGGGTGCACCCCTCCCAGTGCACTAAGTCTCCTGGGATAGGCTCCATGCCCTCACAACCCTGTACAGGATAAGCGGTGTAGAAGATGAATAAAGAAGTGTAGCCTGTAAATAATAGCATTTCATTTAGCTACAATCTTAAAATATTTACCTCAGCACTATGTTGGTGATATATAGGTCACTATAGCAGTAGAGCTCCTTTGAAGTCTCATTATTCACAGAGTGGCTGGTAGTACCTTTTCAACATACACTACAAGGTTTTGGCTTAAAGCTAGAAAGTTAGAAACATTCTAAAATCAGCCATAAAACTCCAGGAAAATGATAAACGTAGGTGTTTGCGTGTTTGTTTGCTGCTGTAGACTGGCGCAGTGAGGCTGAGGGTGTGTCGCGGACAGGCAGTGTACACAAAGCTGCGTTAACCGTAGAACAGGCAGACGGCAGACTGGGAGCCGTTGTTCTATGGGGAACTGCTCTCACCTGGCTACAGCAGATACACAGCAACAAGGGTAAAGTGTGTGCTCATTCATTCTACTGAATTTCACTGTAAATACCAGGGGTGGGAATCTCCAGCAACCTCATTATGTACTTTCAAATTTATTCAGTGAGCTGTACACTGATTTCAAACAATTATTCAGTACCATGCAAAAGTCTTAGGTTCCTTCAAGGGTGCCTTCAAAAGAAGAAAAAAAAAAAACAGGTTGTTCATCAGCTGTTTAAAAGTTCAAGATCATACAGTAGCCCAAAAAAAACCCACAACAGAACTAAAAGTGTCAAAAAAAAGGACCGTTCTTGTTGATAACTTCAAACACTTGTTTCGGCATGCTTGATCCAGGAGAACGCTGCTCCATGTGGTGAAGATGGCTTCATGAAAGGCATCCACTGTCTGGAACTGACGTCCATTTTTGTAAACTTCCCTTGCCATCCATCCCCAAACATTCTCGAGGGGATTTAGATCAGTGGAACACGCAGGATGGTCCAGAAGTGCAACGTTATTGTCCTGGAAGAAGTCCTTCGTCAGGGGGGCGTTGTGACCTGCAGCATTGTCCAGTTGAAAGACCTGGTCATTACCACACAGATGAAGGTGAAAGAAAAAGCTCCCCAGATTATGATGGAGCCTCCTCCACTGGGCCGCGTAGAAAACATCTCCTATGGGATCTCCTTTTCATGCCAGTATCGTTGAAAGCCATCAGGACCATCCAGATTAAATTGTTTCTCGTCTGAGAATAAAAATTTCTTCCATCTTTCAGTGTCCCATGTTTGGTGCTTCCCTGCAAATTCCAACCGGGCAAGTTTGTGGTGTGGGAAGAGACGTGGCTTTTGAAGACATTTTTTGTTCCTTAAGCCCTTCTCTCGCAGATGCCGTCTTACTGTATGGTATTTATGCTGCAGCCAGCATCCGTAAGGGCCTTAATTTGGGTCGAGCATCGGCCTGTGTCTTCACAGACAGTCCATCGGATCCTCCGACTCGGTGCAGGTGAAATTTTTTTGGGTCTACCACTTGATTTTTTTTTTGCCTCGTAACTCTCAGGATCTTTTAAGAAATTTAAAATGATTGTCTTATTGCGTCCAACCTCGGCAGCAGTGGCGCGTTGCGAGACGCCTCGCTTGTGCAGCTCCGCAACCCTGCCACGTTCACAAACCTCACGTTCAGGAAGCCTTTTTGCTTTTGCCATCAGAAGATCATGACAGTGTGACTGTCTGAAGGACATTGAGATTGAAACCATATTTTCGCACAGATTTTAACTGTTAAAGGCTATGGTATTAAACTTTTGATCAGCTGATGACCAGCCTGTTTGAGTTTAAATGCAGTTTTCAATAAATTGTCTACTCTCTATTTTTTGTCTCTTTTGAAAAAGTACTTACAACCTGGTTACGACCCACCAGTATGAAGTGTGAATATTTTCCCTGGTCTTAGGTTTTTGTTCAGGAGTATGTGTGTGTATATATATATATATATATATCATTTACATCATTTGTTTCATTTCTCATTCCTTTTCCAGATGCTGTTTGGGAGTTCCAGCTGCTGCTGGTGAAACAGGATGTGACTTCAGGCCTTCTAGAGCTTCACTCCACGCCATGGAGCTCATGTCAGCGTCTGCTCCCAAACAACCCACAGTACAAAGAATTCTGCAGCTCAGTCACTTCACACCGGGGCAGCGGCAGCTTTGAGATCGACCTACACACACTCCTGTCTCAGAAATACACAGGTGAAAGGAGTCTTCAAAGAACAGATATCCAAAGGCCTTCTTGAATGATTACTGATTATTTTTCTATTCTTATATATTAGGTGACGTAGATCTGAGAGTTCACATTGTGGCGTTCCAATTTCATAGCAGTCCTTCCCAGGATGCAATGCTGCTCATGGATGCAGAGACGCCTTTGGAAAAGATCCTGGACATTGTTTCCGGTGATATCACTTTCACTGGATGTGGCATGTGCTGTGCTGAGCTAGACACAGACGAGAATGGTATATATAGACCGTGCTACCCGTGTCTGCCTCATACTGGAGTACGTCGTTATTATAGGTAACACTCAAACTCGCCGTCTTACTCTGACCGACACTTTATGTACTGTACATACTGTATCTCTCTGTCTAGACTCTGTCTACTGTCTATCCATCTGGCTACAGGTGTGTTTGCATCTTTATTTCTTTTATGTAAATATATAATATAATCTTATCTACCTTTTATTTTTTAAATACAATCATTTTCCTACGTGTTTCTACATCTTAGAAAAAACCAACTTGCCTTCAGTCAATGTAGGTCCAGATGTACTGTAGGTTCAAAACCAATGCAACAGTTGGCATGAGGCAGGAACACACCCTAGATGGCACACACACAAATTAACATCAAGTGGCAATTAATCCACCTACCTGCAGTTTTCATAGTAGGGAGGCAGCCAAGGAAACAACGAGAAAACCAACATGAACACAGGAAGAGACAGAACTGGGATGTGACACGAGACTACCTGCATTGTGCTGTGACGTGGGGTTGCAAGGGGGTCAAAAATGTATAGTCGAGAAAAAAAAAGAAACGCCCCTTCGAGGCTATATTTAAAAGAGGTTGGCGTCAGATTGTAAGATACAATGCTCTCTCACTCATCTTTTGTGTATACAGGGTAAGAGGGGCCCAGAGTCTATCCCAGGGGACGAGGCGGGGTACACCCTGGATGAGGCGCCAATCCGTCGCAGGGCACACACAAACTTACACACTTATTCACACACTACGGGCAATTTGGGAATGCTGGTTAGTTAAACCTGCATGTCTTTGGACTGTGGGAGGGAATATAGACGGGAATCGAACCCAGATCCTAGAGTTGCAAGGCGACTACTAAGCCACTGAGACACAATGCTAATTAAAGAATATTTGTATTATATTCATATAGGGAATAATTTTCAACTGGTATAATTTTTTTTTACTATCCTCGCATTTGATCTTTTTGCATCTGTAGAAATGACATTTCTTGAGTTTGCCCAACATCATGTTGAAATATAAAAGGACTGTAGTATAAAATGCTAAAACCACCCTCTCTCATCAGTGCTGTCAGAGTTTACATAACCTCCACCCATGTTTTTCTAGGCCTGTAGTTCTGACAGTGAGAGACGGACAGAGCCGGGTTTGTGTGCATGTTCCGTCTACACTTGTGCAGAAGATCCTCCTTAACACCCCACCAGACAAGCTAAACAAGACCATAGGTACGGCCTGCAAAAATACAAACAAACCAATCCTTTCCTGTTCTACCATGTCCTCCTCCAACAGCATTTAATTAGTTTCTCAATGCTACCTTTATCCCACAGCTCCTGATTCAGAGGAGAGGTTTGTTCAGGTGGTGGCAAAGAGGATCTACTCCATTTTGTCGGCTCCAAGATCCATGTTTCATCTCACCATCCGCAGCCATTTTGATTGTGATGAAAACAGCATTCCTGTCATACAGAATTTCTTGCTGCTGGATTTTACTGCACAGGAAGCATAAAAAGCAATGACCATTTCCTGGAATAATTGTAATATATTGTAATATTGACTTGTATATTTTTAATACGTTGATGATTAATTGATATTTTGCTCAATAGATGTTCAAAATTAAATGTAAATTATACAGAAAATGGATAAAAGTCTGAAGTGTTGTAATTATTTAAGATGTCATGTTCTTGGAAAAGTCACCTTTGGCATCATAAGGGCATCACACGTGTTATTTCTTACTTAAAATGAGGGCTAAACAATTATTTATTAAATCCTTCATTGCTTAAAAAAAAAAAAGAAAATTTTTTATTCATTTACATAAATTTTTTAAACATTGGTCTACCAAGTCTTATCATAATTGATGCACAACAAACAAATGGCATCAATCAGTTGCTGGTTAATAGTGGGGTCATGATACAGTACTTTGAAGTAATGTCCCTTTCTTTAATCTATGATCATTTACTTTATTTTGCTTTTATAACCTGACTATGACTTTGTCACCCGCTTTAAAAAGAACCAATTTCCTCATATACAAGACCATTATCATCATGATTTAAAGGTTTGGCCCACAGAAACATTTGTTATAACGGATGATGCATTATTTTTATATACAAAGAAGATCTTTAATGGCCACAGCACACAGTTTCCAGCCAGCTCTAGTGCTGCGGTTAATCATGGGAGTGTCACATGGGTTTGTATACAATACATTCATGCTGGAATCAGTGAGAAAATGACTTTCTCACAGTAACCCAGTTGTAACAGATTCATTTTTATTTACTAAATGCTGTTAAAAATTGACACACAGGAAGTATGTAGAGTATTATATAAGCATCATTCATTGACTGGGGTGCCATTATTTCATTTTTTCATTTGTTTAGGTCATCGTCCTACATAGTAGCACACACACACACACACACACACACACCAGTTTGCCAGCATTGATTCTCACCCACACAAGTGCGCACACACACCGGTTTACCAACAGAGCATCAAAACTTGATTGTTCAGCAGAATAGATCTACACGGTGATGGTGTAAATCTGAATTCACACCACAAGGACCTGAGTTTTACAAATCCTGAAGGCCATGCAAAGATGTACCAGTAATTTTGGTGCGCACCTTCAAAATAACCTGTAAATGATTTTTCTGTTTGACCAGCAGCTTAAAGAAAACGTAAAAAAACGATTCAATGAAACAAGAATAAAACATTCCCATAAAAGTGGTATGGACATTAAAACTACAAAGCGTACGATTAAAGAACATATGGTAAAGTGTTTTCCTACACACAGCATCCACCTGAGGCTCAAAACACTTCCTAAAACCAATACACAGTGTTCTTGGTATTAACATGTGTGCATATTTCAGATAGATTTAACACATCAATATAAAAATGAGGAAGGGTTCCCTGTTGAGTCTGGTTCCTCTCAAGGTTTCTTCCTATTACCATCTCAGGGAGTTTTTCCTTGCCACCGTCGCCCTCGGCTTGCTCATCAGGGACAATCGTATCATTTTGATTCATACACATTGCATACAAACTTACTTCTTTTGATTGTGTGAAGCTGCTTTGTGACAATGTCAATTGTTAAAAGCGCTATATAAATAAAATTGATTTGACTTGACTTGAATATAGGAATACCAATTAACCTAGCCTGGATGCATTAGGACTGTGGAAAGAAAACCAGAGTACCCGGAGGAAACCCACCAAGCACGGGGAGAAGACGCGAACTAGACGCAAGCAGACACGGAGAAGGGGAATCGAACCCAGACAGTGGAGGTGTAAGGTCACAGTGCTAACCACTAAATCACTGTGCCACCAAATTTATATATATATTATTTTATTTTATTTATTTTATATTATTTTAAAGAATATTATTGCTTGAGTTGGGTCAGAACAGGCTCTAATCCCAAACTCTAAAACACGTGTGTGAAACAATTCCCAGTATGAGTGTATCCAACAAACAAACAAACAAACAAACAAACACTTTTTTTTTTCAATACATTACACTTTCTATTTGTCGTAATAATTATTTCTGGCCGATTTACGGTTACTGACACGCTCAGCTTCACTCTTTCGCAAGCCTTAAACCGTGTACGTTTGACACATGAGCGGAAGTTTGGGAACATATGCAAATAAAGCGCTTCGCGAGTAGCCAATCGGATGTTTGCTTAGAGGTCACGTGGACACGGAATTCCCCCTCAGAGTCCGGGGCTTTCCAGGTTCGATGCCCGCCACACGCCACTGAGTTCAGTCACTCAGGACCGAGTCTAAATCTAACTCACACAGCAAGGATGAGAGAATTTTATCTTTTGCAGCTTGAGGGAGATTTCTAAACATTCATTTAGCTTTTGTCTGCTGAGTATTCTTAAAGAAAAACTAACCCGAGTCAAGATCATCATCATACAGGTGAGTGTAATGTAATATTCTCGGTATAATGAACGATCATTTCCTGCAGTACTTAAAGTCCTGCATTGACACCTGGATGACTACTGCATGGCATTTTATTTGATATAGTCTTATGTTTACAATTTGAAATTATATATATAATTTGATATATATAGTCTCAGTCATTTTTATTACTCTAGTGAATATTGTTTTTAAATATGTCCACTTTATTTTCACATAATGTTTAGTAATCTACTGTACCCTGGTAGACACAACGTCTAGTAACTACCCCAGAGCCAGAGCGTACATAACTACTATATAATTTACCTGCAGCAAAACACCTGGATGTCAGTGAGGTTAACAGTTAGATCATTCCAAATACATTTCTAAACCTTTTGATCTATTCCTTTTATTCTTTTAGTTTTATTTGCCTTAATAAGAGTAGATTGCTGTTAACCCGTACACATCAAGCTGTAATGATAAAGTAGGTGTGGGGTGGCTGGAAATTCCCTGACAATGTCTGTGAACTTCTTGGACTTAACCGACCAGGTCTTTTTGACTTATTTGTCGGGAACAAGGGGAATCACATCCACAGGAAGCAACAACTGTGTAAAACAATTTTTGTATGAATTTCCCGCAGCTCATTTTGGATTCGCACGGCGGTTCTCAGCATGGCCGGAGCTCTGAGGTACAGACCATCAGTTTTACCTACTTTTTCTTTTTTTTTTACACTTTGAAATACACATCAATAGATTGTCGATCTTTTCAGAACGGTCCAAAAGTCTTAAAACACTAGTCAAAATGTGCTTTTTTTCTGTAATTTAATGAAACATTTTTATTGGATATTATATTATCAGCAGCAACATTGAGAAAAAAGTACAATAGAATTCAGTCAATATCAGTCCAATATCACTGTGTCTCAAAAGTCTTCATACTGTACATAAGGGAATCTAACAATTTTAAACAAAATGTATTTTAAATGGTTCCTACTTTGATTATATATTTTTTTTAGACACTTTAGATTTTTTGATCTGGATCAGACATGAACTTTAGGCGTCTTTGATATTTTGCCATGTTAATTACAGCATTCACTTGGTGTGCCATAGTAAAATCTGATTAACCATGTAAGGTCAAATCCATTGATTTGAAGTGTCGTCTGAAAATGTCCACATTTCAATGCAAGGGATGAGACTTTAATAAAAAGTAATCTGTCTTTTTGTACATGGGTGTTGACATGCTCAATATCCCCAATTTGCTTACATTTAAATCATGACATTAGAAATAATACAGAACTTTAAGTACTCAAGCTATCAACAATTGAACAATAGATTTTGAACAATAGATTTTTTTTTTTTTTCAAAATCACTATTTTAAAGGAACAAAAAAGTTTCATTGTGGTTTTAGACTTTGGGATTGCAGATTAAGCAACAGATTTGTTGTCAGTTAGCCATACCGTATGTTGCAACAGTCCTGCAGATTGAGGTCACAGTTTCTGTAGACTGTTGTAGAAATCTTACCTCTCTTATAATTAAGGTTTAAATACTTGAAAGAAAGGATATACAGTAGTCAGGTGCATGAACAGAAATGTGTGTGTGTGCAGCTTCTGTCTTTGTGTTTAATAAATGATATTATAGTATATGTATCATCATAGTTTTGCATGTACTAGCAGTCAAACGTTTGGACACCCCATTGTCATTCCTGATTTTTTAAAATTGTTTTCCTACAAACGATTCTGAAGGCGTCCAGAATATTCAATAATCTCCTCTGAACAGATTATATTGAGATGTGTCTGCTACTTATACTCTATACAGCCTTCATAACGGCTCTAATCTGAGGTGCTGGTTATTAATTGGTGATTTCTGAGGCTGGTAACTCTAAATGAACTTCTCCTCTGCAGGATGAGATGCTTGATGGGTTTTTACAAATGTACTTGACTGTACTGTTCTTCCAAGGAACAGCTGACCTTCATATCCTAAAATAACCACTGACTGTTACTTAATTACCTTGTGACATATGTGTTGTGTCATCTGGAACATAGAAAAAAAAAAACTTGTGTCCAAACGTTTGCCTGGTACTGTATGTACATTTCTTTGCTTGAATAAATGCAAAGAGATCTTGAGACCAATACATTAGTTGTAGGATTTGTGTCATTTAAATAACTGTCCTGGTATAGATCATGTTCAGTCCTGTGCTGCTGTTGTGTGGAAAGCTTAGAAAAGCCAACTATATGTCAGAATTTCACTTTTCCAATAGAATGATGATTTAATAAAGATAGAATATAGCATTGTATCAAGTGATAATCTATATGTCTGTGTTCAAGTATATTTAAATGCAAAGGAATCATTCAGGAGTTAGAAACGTCTAGGCTTTTGGTGCTCACTTGTGGTCTGTGCAAATGGGGCCTAACTCATGCTGAATGCTGAATGAGTTCTCACTGGTGTAGATATTGATATCTGAAGATGCATCTTTTATAATTTAAGTTTCCTGTGGAAATCTCTAAATGATCTAAAGGATCCTTGGCCTTCTTCAAGTATAAAAACAAATTGTAAGACATTTTGTTAAAAAGTCTTTCTTTCCCTCGTGTATGGAGGTTTTGTTACACTCAGTAGTTTATTGAGCACTTTAGTGTGTGTAGTAAATCCTACAACATTTGTAAAGCTTTCTGAAACATTTGCAAATCCTGAACTTACTCATCACCTGATTGTATTTTTTGCACATACGGTAGACAATCGTCTTATACACTTGACTAGAACTCGCTCTTTTTCAATCAATCCATTCACCTTTTTGTTTAAAGGTACCATCTAAACATAGTTTGCTTGTAAATATACTGTATGATGTGACATTTTCATGTTCGACGACTTCATTACGTTATGAAGTATCTTATAAACATTAACGCGTTTGGGGATTTGGGACTGCACACAACTGAACAGAAAAATTTGGTGGGCAGTCCCCTTGGCGAGTCTAGATAGTCTGTACTCTACACTGAGTGCCATGTCAAGACGTGTGAATTCGAAGTTGACTAATTCTGCAACAGAGTCTTTCACTTAGAAAGATGTTGATTTGAATAGATTCCACCTCATTGGAGTTTTTTTTTTTGAGCTTCCTTTAAAATGATTACCATATTTTTGTTTCAGAGCTTTAGGTTTAACCAAAAGCCCCTATATGGAAATTTAGGGAAATGATGTCTAGTGATTTTTGGGAATGTAAAAGAGTGATACACTGGGCCTCATGACACTGTCCTCGATTGGGGTGATGATTTCCAGGAAACAACAACAAAAAAACAAACAAACAAACAAAAAAAGTTCTGAAACCATGACCATGACACAGATTTTATATTAGAAAAGTGTCTTAGAGTTCTTAGAGTTTTCATAATTGATGGGGTGCATAAAGGATTTTGTATATTGTTTTAGTTGCATGGTTAACCCTTATGTCCTGTTCACTAGACTCTCAGGAAGGGGATTTTTCAGGGCTAGCGTTGTATATTTAAGGCATGATTTGGAATTCATTCTGACAGATAAATACTGATGTACTGTATGACTGATTAATACTTTTGACGTATAGGGCTTCACATTAAACAACCTGTCTGATTTGAGAAGACTGTTTATTTAGAATCTATTTTAAAATAGCTATTTGTTACTTGTTTGTTGATTAGCCTCGGGGCAAACTGAGCTGAATTTAATCTGAATTCTCAAAAGGTTTTTTTATTTTTTTTCGTAGCCATAGAGCACCACTTCAATAGAACTTCATTTTAACACACACACACACACATATACATATATATATATATATATA
>JAAGKR010007264.1:0-37779 GCA_011419295.1 Clarias macrocephalus | reverse complement strand
ACTTCAGCTTCAATTATTTACAATGTACTCATGTTCCAGATGACAAACTCCTGCACCTCAATTTTGAGTTAAGACGAACTAGAAAAAAAAGTCTTGTTGTAAGCTCAAGTTAAATTCAGTTCCTTTTTGTCTCAGCCACTGGTTATGAAAACTCAAATTTATTTTAACACCATCTGAGCCAGTAACATAATTTCCATGAACAAATACTTCATAAAGTGTTCTTTACAGTACAAAAGTTTTGCATATACTGTACAGAAATCAAATTCTATAAACAACAACAAATATAAATAAATAATCATAAGTGACACCAGAAAAACTCACTAAGGAAAAATTCACAATGCAGTCATTTTTTTTCTCCCAAAGTTTAACCAACAATTATAAACAAGGTTGAAAAAATACACCCTAGCAAAATAAAATAAATAATTGGAGAGGTTTTCCCTTTCTTCTTTACAACATTACTTCTGTTCATTGTGTTCATTCTGCGCATTTTTTCATTCACAACTTTCTTAAGATCCTCCCACATCATCTCATAGCTGGATATCCTGGATATATATTTCAAATAACTGTTTCAAAACTTTATATTTTCATTTTTAAAAATATAGCACACATACTTGTACTGTAACTGCTGTCAGGAAATGTGTTTAACTTGCAAAGTATACAGGTATCAAACACTTTTCATTTTCATTTACCTTACATATACTCACTGACTACATTACCCCATGTATAAAATAGTATTACACTGCAGCACTTGCTAGAACATTGGCCTATGCTTACGTTATGTCCCACGTAAACTCCCTATCCAAAGAAGAAGAAAAAAATGCACCTCATACGTTTTTATTTGATTTCCTCTACCTATGAATACAGCTTTCAATGTGGTGGTCAGTTAATGTGTAAAAAATAAAAATTTCCATATTTTCCCAGAACCACTCTTCTACAACGTTTTCCACAACAAAGATTAATTGATGGGATAATGTGGTCATTTGGTACATTTAGGTAGTCATCTTACATCATTTTATTAACACAATAGAGGTCGTCCAGATCCTGACGATCATGCGCTACCATTACCTGTGAATGGAGTGCGTTGTCAACTTAATGCCAATCCTCACACTGCTCCAATTTTTCAGTAAATATTTGATTACCTCTCATTATGACATAAAACGTGATCATGACACTCTCTACTGTTACAGTCATTGACACTGCCTAATGTATATTCAGGGACACCCGCTACACCGGCTGCCCGCTTCACCAGCCAGTCTATACGTATATGTGTATACACCCCAACAATTCAAGTTAGATCTATGAACAGTAATTTAAAAAAATTAAAAAACTTGCATTGCATCTGATACCAACATTTATAATTACGATATATACAATATTTTCAGTGTGTAAGTGAATGTATAAAATGTCCAAAGTTCAGTATATTGTATGTGTGTGCGTGTGGAGAAAAAAAAATAAATATATATATATATATATACACAGTATATATACAGGGTGGGCCAAAAGTAGGGTTACAGTTACTTCATTATCTGCTTCACCTTCACAATCACGTTTTAGATATAAAAATTATTATTATCAAGAAGGTGGACTCTTTGAGCACTTGAGAGATTAAATGTTCACTGTAAAATGTCTAATATGTAATTATAATATATGTAAATAACATTTCTAATAAAGGAAAAATGTATATATATACACACCCTGTATATATATATATATATAGAGAGAGAGAGAGAGAGAGAGAGAGAGAGAGAGAGAGAGAGAGAGAGAGAAAGATTGTGCTAATCTCATGACTGCCTGCGCCACATTGATATCTATTAAGACAATAATTTTAGGAAGCAGCAAAAACATATAATCCAAAGATAGATAGATAAGATCTCTCCATGATATCACCAATAGGTTTTCTGAACATCAGTTTTAAAGTTCAAATTTTAGAGCTCTAATCGTCATCTTGGCTGGACCTGGCGCCACCTAAACCCTGGTTAATCCATGAATGGGCAAAGGGGAGACTGATTCTTGTTTGCAACCCACCTATCCAACTCAGTTACCACTCACAAGCTAGTAATCTTAGTTACTTAGAAGTTTTGGTGGCGTTAATTTATTTATTTGGTTTAGTTTATATGCTACTGCACTGGATTGAACTGCAAACATCTGTCATTCTATGTCATCTCCTAAACTTCTCCTAGTAACTACAAAGATTCCATTTAACTGGTTAGTTGTAATCATAGCAGACAGCTACTGTAGTAGTCTGACACCTGTAGCAATGCAAGGCAGCTCAACTTGGCCAAACCCTTAATTATGCATAATTTTATGCCTTAAACTTTCAAATGACGCACCTTCAACCCACCATTGCTTACTTCTTTTAGAAATAATAAAACTACAGCAATAACAAGTTAAGACAAGAAACACTAAATAGATCAGACAAATGTCAATATTTACAAATTTAATGTGCTTCAGAGAGTACATCAGAATCGGTGTGGGGAATTTTGTGTTTCTTTTTCATCTGCTATTCAATAACTAAATGATTTTGTAATAAAAGTCATATATCTCAGCACAGCTTCAAGACCTTAATTTTCCAACTTTTTCAATTCTACTGTACAGCAACATGAGTGTGTTAATAACCTGCACCATTGGATCCATCCCAAGTTCTCAGCTGCCCATTCCCCATTTATGTTAAACTTCCAACACCTGCTTTTCAGTTCTAGGCAAAGGAGCTCAAACATTTACCTAATAAGCGAGTCACACCTGTCAGACAATGAAGCTATTTTATATCATTTATGGGCTCCCTGGTTTGCATGTTATCCCATGTATCTGCCCTTCCAGCTACACACTTAACCTGCTCTATGGCCTACTGGCACGCACACATGCAAAACATTGCTTACTGTCGGTAGAGGCTCAGGTGCAGCTTTTGCTTCTGGGTGTTCCCAAAAACACACGCACTGGCAGGGGAATATTCAAATGGGCAGATTATCGATACGGTATGCACAACAATGTAGTACAGTTAGGAGTTGTAAAAAAGCACATGCTGTGCATATTTAACATGAGAAGTTCAAATTCAGCAACAGACTCCAGTATTGTTGTTGGTTATGCAAATTATGAAACCCTAGCTATAACACTGAACAGTATATAAACAGCAAAGCTTTACTGGGGGGAAAAAAAACAGGAAATTGACCAGGTGTTTTTTTTCCAATCTTCAACCGTTCAGTCATTGTGTCCACTATCACCTCCGATTCCTATTCTTGGCTGCCAGGAGTAGAACCCGAGGTGCTTGTCTGCTGTATTAGCCCATGTGCCGTCACGCTTGTGCATTCTGAGGTTTCCGCTCACAGAGGATGAAAAGTGGCTTTCTTTTGCATTACTGTCGCCTTCCTGTTTGAATAAGTCCTCATCTGATCTCTCCTTTTAAAACAAAAATTACTCACAGTATTGTCAATCTCTGGATTCCCCTCACACACATACTATTCGGTGTAAACTCTAGTGACTGACATGACTCACATTGACATACTGACATACACTGCAGAAGTCACCTGGGGTACAGGTGTTACTAATAAAGTGTCTAAGAGGGCATATAATAATTTAATTGTATTGTTTATTTATTATTTCCTGACAAAGTCTGAAGAATATCACATACAGTTAACCTGTTTATAAACCTTAATAGGTTTAAGCCTGATATTAAGCATGTAAAATTTAAGTGCAATTTAAAAAATATATTACTGTAGAAATAAATATATAATTATGAGCTTGATATGACAGTGCAATGTGAAATTGCAAAGATGGTTTTGGTTCTCATTTGTATGTTTTTCTGAATTTTTTGTGCCACAGGAAAACAAGATGTTTTCTGGATCTGTGAATCTGTTTCTGATTACTTATAGGAATATTCCACAAAAAAAGATAGTTTACTCTTTTTGCAGATTGGAACTGCACTTACTCATTAGAGCCAAGATTCATTACACCTTCTAAACAAAAAAAGCTTTGGTAGTTAGTAGTTGGTTTTGGTTTAAGTAATTGGAGCACTGCCATGTAAAAAGCTCTCGCACACCAAAGCATATAAGAATTGTATTTTTTGTTTGTTTTATATATATATACTTTTTTTCTTTTTTTCTTTTTTGCTTATTTAATAAGAAAATTCTTCTTCTTTTTATACTTTATCCCAAAAGCCACAGGATGTGAGAAGATTGGTAGGATTTCCTCCTTGCACACATAAAAGTGATAAGGCTTTGGAATTAAGATGACAGGTTTTGCATGTAATGCATACTACTGTGATTTTCAAATGTACACCCATATCTGTTTGTCTTCTCAAAACCATAATCATTGTTTGCATTGGGCAAAGGTCATATATCCAGACCCAAGACACAAACTTTCTACATCTATTGTAGGAAAAATGTTCCCTGATTTAGGTTTAAACCACCAGCAATGTTTGTCTGAAAATAAACACCAACTGCAAATGGTGCAGTGCTCTGGGACCTTTACAGGCAAACAAACATTGATCTTTCTTCAGTCCTGGCTTATCTTGTCTCTGTTTGCTGCTGATGGCAAGGAGAGGATGGTTCCAGCGGCCCACTACAGCAGCTATAATTAACCAGAAACAGATGATATCTAATGTCTCTGGAGGACAGTGGAACACTTTCCCCGCACAAACCTCCCCAAAGACAATGTGTTGCCATTTAGCAAGGCACCGAGCCCAATTGCTTTTGTGTATTTTTTTGCCATTAATTGTTTCTGGCATGCTTGCTGTGGGAGTGCATTCTGTAATTAAACATAATTGCATAAGTGAGCTTGAAACATTAACTCCCATTTGCTGGAGCCGGATCAGTTTTGCCAAAGCAAGGATAAAAGCACAAACAAGTTCACTAGAGTGGTGATTTTAGCATTCATATATTAAAGAGGCCTTTTATAACACATGAAAACATTCAGGTGATTCTATTTAGGTTGTTGCAACTGCTTTTACATGATGGAAAGCTCTGATGCCAGCTGTGGTCACAAGTACTGGAATACAAACAGACCAAAAGATTTAAATATAAAAAGTGGTACAAACAAGACTGAAACTGGAGTACGAAGGTTTGATGGAACCTTTAAAAGCACAAAGAACAAACTTTAAATTATGAGTAAATAGTTCTAATATGAATAAAAGTTATATTACTTTTCAATTTTAAAAATATAAACTGTTTTTTTTTTAAACATTGGACTACACAAAGCATTGCAAATCTGTCACTTGATACTGTACATTCCCTAAATTGTAGCCATGATTCTCATAGAGAGCAATGGTTATTGAAGAAAACATATATGTGGTTTGTTTAATAATTCCATGTAGCTAGCACACAGTTTAAGGCCCTGACATTTCTACAATATATCCAAAATGCCTGATTCCTAACAATAAAAATCAAACCATTGCTTCTGGTCAGACATCTGTGAGAGATCTATGCTACTGAAATTGTTTTCCAGAACAACAGTTTTCCATAATCATGTCTGTTGATCCAGTGAGTTGTTTTCATCGTGTTCACAACTTTTTGTTTGTTTGTTTGTTTGTTTGTTTGTTTGTTTGTTTGTTTGTTTGTTTTTTTGACAAAATTAAAATCATTAACACCTAAAAAGCCCAATCAATTACTTTTTATGCAGGAGTTAAGGCATTCTGATGTGAGTTTAGTGGTTAATATTTTCACTTTAATTTATTTTTCATATTATTTTTCAAGTCTTTGCGAGGTTTGATATGTCTTTTGATTGAATATGTAGTTGTTTTACAAACTGTTGTGTGTAAGTAGTTCACTTTGTTTGTTTGCTCATCTTTTTAGCATGATGCTAGCTTGAGGGGTGAGCTTTAGCCAACATTGTAATTGTCATTTTTGATCATTTCTGTTAAGTGTTACTGTAAAATGACTCTTGGACTGTACAACTATAACAATTTGTTGATTAAAATAAGTCTGTAGTAGATTTTTGTAACACAATTTTTTGTAACACTGAGGAACTAGCTTGGCTAACATTAATTAGCTACCTTAAACAACTTCCCAGCTGTGGTTTTAGCTCAGGTGCTAGCACTCACCATTTTTGGTTGTCAGCTCTTAAGGCCTTTCCATTAACGGTTAGTTGTATAAGTGTAGTCATATTACTGTTGACAACAGTCCTTTTGTCGCACAGATTGTGACATGATGAAATATTCATGATGACAAATGTTGTTTGAGTCCAAACAAAATAAAACAGCTCTGACTTCAAAAGTGCTTTAATTACTCAAATTTGACAAGAATGGGCTTCTAACGGGTAAAAATATTATGTTTTTAGGGTTTTCCTTGAGAAGACCCTTATTCACACTGGTGTACACAAAGCTCTGCCCAGAGAGCATTGGGTTGACCTCAGTTAGTTAAGACTGCGGGATATCAGTTTTAAGTGCCCTCACCATTCTAATTCTAAATAGATCTAACAAAACACACAAAATTCTACTGTTAATTATTTATGAGATTCATTATGTAAACCCATCCATTCAAACAATCCAAAGCTTCATACAGGATGCTTTCAACAAAAATCATACTTCAGCTCAAACAATGACTATACCAAATCAGTGAAACCCAATAATCAAACAATCTGTTTGGTTTTTAGGTGAGAACTAACCAAATACTGCATGTACTGTACATTTCTTCCTTCTTCATACCTTAATCATTTCAAAAGTTATTTCCCATTAGTATTGCCTCATACAGACCTTTTCCCGAAGTAATGCAGCGCAAATATCACTTCATTTCATGTTATTTGGGGCCTTGTAATGAAAGTGGTTTTCCCCCTATGGGTGCTAACCTCCACTCACCTGACACATTCAAATATGTGCTGCATAACCTTTCTCACAAGCCATATCTGGATCTTTGCAGCAAGGTCCTGCAATGACACTGGAACCTGTAAATCCAGGCCTGTATAATTTTAACTTTAAAAACCATAACGTAAGCATTTGCCAAGATAAAGGTACCACAGATCTCTGTTTCAGGCAGAAACTGGCTTACACCACATGGCTTTGGATACGAGGCTAGTGTATCGTACAATGGGCCTGTTTACCTCCCAGCCTTGCAGCTGGTCCCAAATTATACTGGTTGGTGACAGAGGCAACTGTGTGTAAACAACTTGCACAAGGTTGTTACCCAGAGCCTGGGCAGAGGCTCGAACTCACAACCTTACAAACACAAGCTAAAAGCTCTAAGTCAATGAGCTGAACAACTATTTGGTAAAGCTGCCAATTAATTCGGCACACAAGAATCTCTAGAGATCTATACTCTCCACTGTCGCTCCTGACCCATCCACCCGCTCTAACCCCAACCTTCACGTTGCATCTCATGAGTTTGTGATATGCAGTATGAATAAGCAGACTAGCTTTAGTTAATATTAAGGGCTATAGTCAACAAAACAATGGAATTGTTGCCTTTTAACATGGCTTTGGCCCATCTTTATCTAATATCTTGAGTATTTTGAATAAAATTTCAAGGGTTTACATTAAACGAACTAAAATATATAAATCCTATTGATTTAAATATATATAATGTTATCAGACAATTCACCAAAATGTTGTACATTATCACCTTTTGTCTTGTCTGGTTAAATTACTTTATTTTGCATCATGTTGATGGAAGGGTCAGAATTCATCACAACAGATATGAGCAACATACAGTAGAAACTTCCTTTGTGGGCTTAAAAGTAAAAACCAGTGGTGGCAATTGTAGGATTTGTGGAATGTTTTCTGGCACATGTTGCAAACTGCATCTGAACAACACTGCTAATCAAGTTCATTTCCTCAAGGCTACAGTTTATCCACACGCAGCATGATATCGTTCAATGATAATTGAATACTCGCATTGAGTTTTTCTTGCTTCAGTAGAGGTGGAAAGTGTCTTGTAGAAACCCTGTCCAAAAGAAATTTCAACAGATGAGAGATTATAAATACAGTCGCAACCCATCTCATGATAGAAATAAAAACAGCCCCTTCAATAATTGCACACACACAAAAAAAAAAAAACAGGCTTCGCAGACAGAATACTTTATCATGTCTGGTCACCTCCTCTTGTCATCCATTTCCCCTCAGGCAAAGTAAAGAGATGCATGTGGCTGTCTGATGGGAAGCTGCTGAGATATGTAGTCCCTGCAAATCCCACCAACGCATAGAGGCGTGAAAGTGGGAACGTGCTGGTGCTGACCAACGGAAGAGCTGAGATTAGACAGTCTGGGAGAGGAAAAAGCCAGAGTTTGCATTGCAGAGGCTCTGTTTACAGAGAGAAAGGGATTATCTGTTTTCACTTTCTATTTCCGCTTCAGTTGTAATTGTAGTCCCTATACCACAGACTGACAGAGAAAATAGAGGTTGCTGCGGCACAACATAAACAGAGAGAGCACTGACAGACATGAAAGGCATTTCAGACTGTAAAGAAACACCCTTGGATGGAGACCTCCCCTCCTTCACAGATTAGATTATCAGTAACTGGGTCTGCTGCACACACATACGGATGTCCTTGCCCAGGGAAATGAACACACCATTCCAGGGTGGAGGTCCACTTGCCGTGGAAATAAAAATAAATTTGAGTGTTCTGGCTATCTGTAGTGTGAGCTGACACTGTCTTAAAGTCGCTAGATTTGTAATATGGTATATTTGGATATATACTAAATTTGATTATATCTTGGGATATATATCTCAGGGTGTATACAGTACAGTATATATGCAGTGCTGTGATAAGTACTGTACCTCCTGTTTTTTGTTTTGTTTTGTTTTGTTTTGGCTGACTTATAACTGATTAAGACTATAAAACATATTTTAATACATCACAAAGATAACCGAGTGATTTTTGGTTTTTGCCAAACATGGTGCAGGGCATTGCGGCCAAACAGCTCCACTTTGGTCTCATTAGTCCATAGGACATTGTTCTAGAATCCGTGTGGTTTGTTCAGATGCAGTTTTGTGAATATTAATTATGTTCGTTTTAGACAGAAGAGGCTTCCTCCTGACAAAGCCTTCCAAACAAACCGTACTTGTTCAGTCTTCTTCTAATTGTGCAGTAATCAATTTTAACATTTAACATGTTCATCAAGGTCTTTAGGGTCTGAGATGTAGCTTTTGAGGTTTTTGTATTTCTCTCAGCAATACACAGTCTGACCTTGGGGTGAATGTGCTGGGACGTCCACTCCTGGGAAGATTGTCAGCTGTCTTGATTGCTTTCCACTTGAATGTTGACCAACAAAATTGTTTGGAAATGTTATTATAACACTTTCCAGATTTATGTGCAGCAACAATTGCTTCTCTTAGACCATTGCTTATATCCTTAACTTTTGGTATTGTGGTGAAAATTTTTATATATTGTTGTTTGTCTGAGGTGAGATGGTAATACTAAGTCTCTCTCTCTCTCTCTCTAAAGTTTGCATAGTCTGCGGTGGTATGGGGAGCCATGTCTTCTGCTGATGTTGGTCCACTGTGTTATATCAGATCCAAGGTTAGAGCACTTGATGCTTCCCTCTGCTGACCAGCTTTATGGAGATGCTGATTTAATTTTCCAGCAGGACGTGCCACATGCCCACACTGCCAGAACTACTAATGCCTAGTTTAAGGACCATGGTATATCTGTGCTTGATTGGCCAGCGAACCCGTCTGACCTAAACCCCAAAGAGAATCTTTTGGGTATTGTGAAAAATAAGATGTGAGACACCAGACCCAACAATGCAGAAGAGCTGAAGGCCGCTATCAGAGCAATCAGGTCTTCCATAACACCTCAGCAGTGCCACAGTGCCATACTGATCGGCTCCATGCCACTCTGTATTGCTGCAGTAATTTATGCAGAAAGTCCCGTCCACGTTTTGAATGCTGTACATGTTTTTACTTTTCAGTAGTACAACATTTATGTGTTAAAAATCTTTTTTTTTTTTTTTTTTTGCTGTAATATTAAGTAACATTTAAATTTTCTGACATGCTGAATTTTGGATTTTTATCATCTCTAAGCCATAATCATTTAAATTAAAGAAATGAACACTTGAAATATGAGACTGTGTGTAGTGAATCTATACTGTAATCAGTAATATGAGTTTCACTTTTTGATGATATTCTAATTTATTGAGATGCACCTGTATATCTGTATGAAATCGGAACCTGAGTAAGCACTATCAGCATTAAATCAATGACATCATCACCACTCATTTTTATGACATGTAGCTGTGGGCAGTACACAGCTGCATTTCAAAATATGCTTTGCCTATCTTTGCAGTGATTACTGGTGATTTTCATCAAGGTTCAAGTGGCTCTTGAGAACCCCAGAGCTCAGCGAAATGACCACCTCCACCTCAGGGGTTGTTGATTACTGCATTCTCCAGCTGTGTCAGTGAGCGTCCATCCCTGAATCGCTGCTATTGTCTGCCTCCAGCACAAAATTCACCCCACATTAACATAAAGTTCAAACCTGAATGCTGTCTCCCATTTCATTTAATCACTCACAATGCAACCTCTGTTACTGCCATTTATTTTAATGTTATGCTTATTTGGCATTTCATCTTTTGTCCTTGGGGGGAAAAAAGTCACCATGGTGTCTATTTTATCCTGTGATTATACTGTTGCAGACTCTAAATTGATAACAGCATGGCATGAACTGAGCGACACTGTTGCTGCATGATAACAGAGGAGACAGACCTGTTTCTTTACAATGAGATTCCAAACACTTGGTGAGATAAATGGCTTTGGTGATTAAAAATACCATGTTTAGAGTCATGAATTAAAGAAAAACAGGGATGCGGACTTCGATAAAGTCAAATATGGTACTTTGTTAAAGTCAATGATGAAGGCCATGGAAAGATATCACAGTGCTCTGTGGAGAATCCACTAAACGACAGAGACATTCTTTTAGCACGATATGATAATATCTCAGACACTAAAATGCTTATTTATTTAGAAATAATAACACTTTATTTTAGGTGCCAATTTTCCATAAGAAATATAGCAAGCATAAAGTGCCACACAGCATAATTCATGTTATGTGCACATTTACACATTTTAAAACGGTATTGCATGGGCTCGCTGGCTATTGCGATTGCTTTTAGGAAGCGGATGATGCATATGAGAGAGGTACTAAAACATGGCCTTGATTTGTGAGAGCTGGAAAAGGAGGTCTACTGCTCGGGTGTGAGAGGACAGATGGCTCGTGATGGCTCTTTTAGCTCAGTGCGAGAGGCCGTCGCTCCATCATCATCATCTCCACAAGCATTAACAGATGATTGGTCTGGATAAAGCATTACACCCCCTTACCAGGGTGAAGTGCTGAGATTTTTTTTGCTATAAAACAAGCATGTATGGACTACTGGAACAGGTCATGAGCAAGATTTGATTAAAAACTTGAAAATGAAAAAGTACTTTATAGTTCCCTGAAAAATATTAGACATTTGGCGTTGGGATTTGGGGGGAGGTTGCAGTTTGCACTGGTTCTATATTAAAGAATTATACTGCTATCTTATTATTTACTATACAGTAATAACATATTCAGGGGGCTCATCTATATTGTTGTTTAATGCCTGAAACCGTGCTGTAGGTTGGAAGAGATGCTGCTTTTGAGCCAAGAGTGGCAGAGAAAATGTCATGGCAACGGTAATGAGAGTATTTACTGCGTGTATATATCATGACTAGCTGCAGGTGTTTCAGAACTCAACAACCAATCCGGTGCGAAAGGGCTTCCTGGCGTGCCATAACACAGCCACTGAATGGATTTCCTATAAAAAATTACATCGTTGTCATGCTCCTCAAAGCCTTGTTTTGTTTTTCAGAGGCAGAACAGAAACTTACAAGCTAGGGATGGTTTAATG
This sequence comes from Clarias macrocephalus, assembly GCA_011419295.1. NCBI lineage: Eukaryota > Metazoa > Chordata > Actinopteri > Siluriformes > Clariidae > Clarias > Clarias macrocephalus. Next base: position 25,992 of record JAAGKR010007264.1, on the reverse strand, counting down.
GGTTATTGCCTTCACCAAAACACACTCATGGGGACAAGTCTGAAGCTGAGCCCTTTGTAATATCAGTTTTATTGTTTCCAGCTGCTGGAGTGATGAGTGAATGTCAGAGAGATGCCACATATCCCCCAGAGTTTGACGTTAATGGCGTCTCTGCAATCATTTCTGTTTATGAACTACAGAGCTACAGACATCGCTGTTTTCCTCCAGTCTGTCTCTCCTACCTGGATATTAAATGAATGGATTGGGGAAATATCAAGTTTATCAAGTCAAGTTAGGATATCAAGTCAGCTCAGACAAAAAATGTGTTCATTTGGCCCATAGAATTTGTAACTTCCGTTGCTTGTTAGCTATGTTTGTCTCGTGGCTACCAGACAACGCTAAAGAAGCAAGATTGGACAGAAAACAAGCAGCAAATGATTTTGAGATTTGCACAAATCCCATTCGTCTCAAAGAGACATGATACAGCTGCTCAAAGTACATTCTCCTGCTTTGTTCTCTGCCAGCTGCAAATTTTATCCCTTTTTTTCGTCAACATCTTTTGCTCTGGCTTCATTTGAAGCCTTTCGAAAAGGTGATGAGCTGCACCGTAAATGGCAGCGGTTAACTGAGGTGTGCGTGGCAGGGCATTGGTGAATGCTTAAGAGACTGGCTTCAAATGCGCAGGTTCAACATTTCAAGGTGGATGCCCATCTGTTCAGTGACCTCTGCCGCAAGTGCTGAAGGTGAACAAAGCCGCTGTGCTTGTGTGTGTGTGTGTGAGAGAGAGAGAGAGAGAGAGAGAGAGAGAGAGAGAGAGAGAGAGAGAGAGAGAGAGAAAGAGAGTGCAGATGCTGCTATTCCTGATGACTGTGTGAAAGTGAATTACACTCCTTGAGTGAAACAAGAAAAAACTACTACGTAAACAAACATTAGACGGGCCCACGCTGTCTTGCCTCAACAGGATGGTCTTTAATTACACATGTTTAGCCTTCCGCTGACCCTGTGAGACGGCATTATTCCCCAGCGTGTGGACGGTGGCCAGACTGAGGTGACCCCTATCTGCCAGCACTCCACCGCAGCAAACATTGCTTCTATCAAAGCCACCATTGTATCTACCATTTGGAGGGATCAGATGATGTTCCTTTCTCTCTTTCTCTCTTCTCTCTCTCTCTCTCATATGCACACACAAGCACACATATTTCCTGCTGGCAATCAGAACATCAAAGCTTCTTTGCCATATTTCCTGCAGGTAAGCGAATACTAAAGAAAATGACTATTTACTTCCTCCCCTGCAACATATGGCTATGTTTCAAAAAGTAAAAAAAAATGGAGCAAAATTATGCACAAGAGCTCTACAAGTTTCCCTTAGCAGCCTCAGAGCTTACTAATACTGTAGGTGTCCAAAATGTTGAAATGATTGTCCATTCATCTGATTGTTCACACATGTGGTACAGATTTGTTAGATTAAAGCTACTGTACATGTAGGTTGAAGCTCATTGGAGTATTCCTTTAAGTGAGTATGATGAGTAGCAGTGGTAGTGGTGTGCACCTGCATTTCCTTTCAAGCACTAGTGCAAAATCAGTTACAGTACCTACAACAACCTCCGTGGCCTTGTTTATGTACTGTACAGTAGACAGACGATGCATACTTTACATCTGAGGGTAATTTAAAGGGCCGGTCTGATGTTCCGATTTGCAAAAATGCCAAAGCAAGTCGTAGTAGTACATTTTAAAAACTGCATGACAACATGTAAAGAACATGAAAAGCCAGGTTGATAATAGACGGACCGCGGTGTTAGAGACAGGCCGCATAAATGAGGTCAGAGCTGTGCAGTGAGCGGCCTGAAGCCGTGACAGCTCCATTACCCAGAGGTGGGCAGATGCCTGGCAGCCTGCAGCCAAGGCAGGTGGAAGGGGAGTTGGGCAAGGGTGAGCAGGTGTTCTCCCTGTGGGCACCACACACCCCATCCAACACCCCCAGCCATGCACACTCCCCCTGACACACACATACACTCTCCCCACCTGGCCACTCACACAGCAGCCCTTAGCTAAGCACAGCTCCATATAACAGGATGCATGAAGGACAGAAGGCACTACCCTTCATTTTTAAAGGAGCTGACCTGATCTCTCAAGAGCTGTGTGAAAGGGATAACTCGGAGTGTCTCTCTCCGAGTGGGTAGGGAAGTTTGACATGCAAGGCGGTCACAATTAGTTTTGTGGTTGGTGCTGACATGGGTGGGGAAGCCTAAAGCACTCCAGGTGAAATCTAGCATTATGTTCCTGAAGGCACCTGTGTGTGTGTGTGTGTGTGTGTGTGTGTGTGTGTGTGTGTGTGTGTGTGTGTGTGTGTGTGTGTGTGTGTGTGTGTGTGTGTGTGTGCATGCATGCGCTACTGCTACAAAACTATCCTGCATCACATATCTCTATTCTAACATTTCTAACAGCCTGTTGTGACCTCTTCTATTTTCACACAAAGTTCTCTGAGCAAACTGTCCACCTCGCACATCCTCAGTGTGTTTTAAACACCTAGGAGCCAGAAGCAGGACTGTAGCCAGATCAGACACACTGTCCAAATCTCACTGCTTCCAGCCTTTGATGTTTCAGCACTGTTATGAGGCCGTGCAGCTAACAGCACCTGTCCTGTGAAGTCATGCCTCAGGCATCTCTCACACTGCAAGCGAGCGAGTATGCGAGCCGCACGCCAGCAATGTCAGTGGGATTCAATATGTTGCCGTTACAGATGTGTTACTGCCTGACACACCCGCCAGCTGCCCTGAGTTGATATGTCTCTCTAACAACACATGCACGAGCGTACAGACAAAATTTCTCCTCAAATTAAGAGACCATATGAATACTGTACTGTAGATTTGTAAACTCTTCCAGTGTAAATGCAACACCAGTATCCAATATCACTGCCTAGTGATCAGAGGTGGAAAGGAGGTGGAGTACTAAAATTTTGTACTCAAGTAAAAGTACTGTTACTTCAGTGAAATTTTACTGAAGTACAAGTAAAGTTACCATTATAAATGGTATAAATTAAAAATTTACTCAGAGTAGAAGTTAAAACAGCCGGGATGGGATGAGGCATTCTAGCAAAAAAGATGAGCAGATATAAATCACACTAGTTGTTTTTAACTGAAGGAACACCTTCGCATAATAAAGCCATTGTCTTTCTTGTGCTTGAAAATCAAAGTGGTCCATTAAATATCGCGTTACGTCCCAGTCTAGGGTTGGGCCGTACAGCAAAAGAATGGTTCAGGGTTCTATTTTAAACTGCATGGAAATGGTGGTATATGGCAGAAAGAAATAGATACAGTCATTAACTGATGAAATAATGAGGTTTGTATTGGTTTACAAAAAAAATAATAAAGTAAATGGTATTTATATTTAGTAGCAAGATTACCTGCAAAAAAAAACACAAACACAAACAAAAATACAGGTACCTTCCCTGACTCCCTAAACCAAAAACAGTGAATAAATTCCCTCTTCCCAAAATAAATAGCAGCCACACCCCTACTACTGGTGAGTGCACAAATACAGTGAAATTATCTACAGATATATACAAAGACCAACCAAACCAAAGGGGCAAAGCAATAATCAAAGTCAATGGGAGGCAAAAAGTCAAAAGCAAAATACACAACCAAATATCAAAACGCCACAATCACAATCCTCTTTCCCGTGGCTCTCCCCGGTTTATATATGGTCGCGCTGGTTGATGACGTCACTCTCAGGGCGGAAGCGACCGTGTGGAAGATCAGGTAGATGCCGATGTAGGGACAGTCAGAAAACCTGGAGTGGAGTCTGGAGCGGCGCACGACCACGACACGATACACACCCGCGAGCGCAACGAAGCATTTATACAAAGCATAATATTTTTTGCATTTTTGCATTTTCATTCATTTGTTTTACTCAGAAGCGAATATGATTTAAAATGATTTACAATACTTCAAACAAAACATACTTAAGTAAAAGTAAAATTGCAGATTTTAAAAACTACTTTAAAAAGTAGAAGTACACAAAATAACTACTCAATTACAGTAACGTGAGTAAATGTAATTAGTTACTTTCCACCTCTGCTATTAATGCATGATCAGAATGTTATGCCGATCAAAACATTAACACCAGAACAGTAAGGTATTTAAGTACTTAAACTAAATAATGTCATATTTCTTTGATCTCTCAGTTTTTGAACACTTTACAACTTTCTTTTTTTCTGCCTACATTTGACCTGAAATGTGATCAGAAATTCATCCAAGTCATAAAATTACATAAAGAGAACCCAGTTAAACAAATGACACATAAAACATGATAATTTTTCTAAATATTTACTGTGCCAAAATGTTACGACTCCAAGATAATTTAAGGTGGTAATTGAAGTCACATGTTTCAATAAAGGGAATGGCAATCAGCCGGCCGCGGGTGTTTAAGGAACATAAACTTAAGTGTTCACTATCAAAGTCAGGTCTTCACCTCACAGGTTTATGGAAATGTGCTATGCCTTGATCTAGGACGAAAATGCCAAGATCTATCAGGTTCAAATTGGGGTTCATTTTCACACACACAACTTGACCTCAACCCCCTATAATGCAACTCTGGATGGAAATCCTGTAAATGTTATGCCATTGTATTAGATTGTTGAATTAACGTCATGGCGTGCATCGATGCGTTAAATATTAGACTGTATAGTGTTGTTTTGTCCAGGCAGTACACTTCAATATGAAAATCGTCATCTTCTAGTTCCCACATGTTTTCTATGTTGAGGATTCTAGAAGTGTTTAATTCGACAGAGGATCTGGCAACTTGTGCTGAATGGCAAAGCGGATGCTTCATGAACCCTGGCTGCAGTAAAAGCTGTTCTCCTTCTCACACCTTTCAGAAACAGCTGAGAAAAAAAAAGTCCTGAAACTCTACGCCATTTGGTCCACGTTCCATTCAAAGTGGAACACTGAGCGAACACCTGAGGGACTCGAGTTTCATACAGTATGATGGTTCAAGGGATGCTATTGAATTGTGTTAGGTTACACAATGTCCTTTTGTTTTTCAACATTTTAAGAAGAAAAAGGTCAGAAAGCACTCGATAACGTGTGTAAGAAGGAAAAACCTTCGTTTGTATAGCACAGTCAACAAACGCTTTATGCTAGTATACTGTATGTAACGCATCACAGTTTCAAACATGTCTCTTCAGTGGAGAATTACTAACTGGGGTGCAGTGAATTACTAACTGAGGTGTATGGAACAAGCTGGAACTACTGTAATTTTGAACTAATGTATCCTAAAAGTATAGTTAAACATTGCCACAGCTGTAGACACCATGTTTCTTTAGCTCCCAGTACACACAATTTAACTAATAATCTATTTACCAGCCTTTTCTGAATTTATATAGATATTATAGAGCAGGGAAAATGTTAAAAATGTGCAAGACAAGGGGACCAGGGATGAGTACCAGTGTATTAAACATTAGGCTATGTCAGGTTAGTAGGCTATGCTAGTGTGTTGTTTGGGACGCAACCCACAGTCATGCGCGACACTAGACAGCCTATGAATGGATGATGTCACAAGGCCGGCGCCAGAGAGACTGCAGAAGAAGTGGTATGTGACCCATAGACAGTGTGTGAGTGTGTGTATGAGAGAGAGAGAGAGAGAGAGAGAGAGAGAGAGAGAGAGAGAGAGAGAGAGTATGTTTTTTTTTATATATCTTGGTGAAAAACACAGGTCCCCACATGGATCGGAATATCATTGACTTTTCGCAAGCAGGCAATAAAACTTTAGAACCGTTGCCTTTGTAAGAAATATTCCAGCATGTTCCAGCCAAATCCCTCTTTGCTACATCTGTCAGACGTGTGCGATAAGTACAGACATGTTTACCTGTGCTAAGAAAAGAACTGGAAACCTGTTGACTCAAACCCATGTATAATGGAAGTCTAAGGGCTGTTCAATTTCACTACTGTGCATAAAAAATTGCAATATAATGCAAGGTCAAAATTACAGAAATTACCATTTAATAATAGATCTAAAGAAGATGGACATGAGACAAATCCTATCTAGGCTGTTAAGGATTAACTGGGTTTCTGATTAATTTTCATTGGTGGAACATATGGAGAAATTATTTTTTGTAATGTCACAAGATCTGGAGATTATGTGGGGGAAAAGTCTTGCATCCAAAAGGATGGTGGTTCCTCCAAGTACTCCAGTTTCCTTCTAGAGTTCAAAGACATGTATTGTAGGCTAATTACACTCGCTCACTCACTCATCATTTCTACTGCTTCATCCTGTGTACAGGGTTGTGGTTGGCCTGGAGCATATCCTAGGAGACTAAGGTAAACCAGTCCATTGCACACACGCACACACATACTGCAGGCAATTTGGGAATGCCAATTAGCCTAATCTGCATGTTTTTGGACTGTGGGAGGAAACCGGAGTACTTGGAGGAAACCCACCAAGTACAGAAAGAAAATTCAAACTCCATGCACACAGACCCGGGGCAGAAATCGAACCTGGAACCTGGACGTGCAAGACAATAGTTCTAACCACTATGCCACCATTATAGGCTGATTAGTGGTTCCAATTCGCCCATAGGGTATGACTGGGTGTGGGACTGGGTAGCTGGGTAGGATTGGCATCAGTGGTAGCTCAGTGGTTAAGGCATTAAGGCATTAAGTCGCTCTTAATAAGTTTGTCTGCCGAATGCTGTAAATAGAACTGGATGTATTTGTACCATGCAATAAGTTGGCACCCTACCAAGGGGGTCTTCTGACTTCACTCCTGGTCTCATGCAAGCCTACACAGAATAAGCAGTGTGAAATTTTTTTTTTCTTAGCTTTTAGCTAAGGGCGACATGATAGCTTAGTGGTTAGCACTGTGGCCTTGCACTTTCTACTGCTTGTCTGTGCTTGGTGGGTTTCATCTGTGTACTCGGGTTTCCTCCCGCAGTCCAAGGACATGCAGATTCGGCTAATCAGCATTCCCAAACTGCTCGTAGTGTGTGAATGAGCACATGAGTGTGTGTGTATTTGTGTGCCGTATGATGGATTGGCACCCCGTCCAGGGTTAAGGTTGCCAACCATCCCGTAAAATACGGAATCATGCTATATTTTAAAACTAAAACTCTCTGTTCCGTGTTGAACCGATATGGGATGCCATTTGTTCTGTATATTTGAGAATCAAAGTGAAAACTACAGAGATAAATATGAACTATTGATAGTAATAATAAATAGTACAGCGCTCTGTGATAGAAGTCTGCCACTGAACATGCTCTTCTGCTGGGCATAATACAGAGAGTGACTGGTGTTGGAGCATTTTGTTCAAGGTCCTCCTTTCCAGCACCAGCTCCAGCGAGTCCAACTAAAAGCCACAGATTCTTTTCTCCTGACCCCCTTGTTCAATTGAGTGGCACCTCTGCATTTATACCATTTGCTCCCCAACACACTACAGCATAGAATCGAATACTGGCTGCCAATGATTGGTAGAAATATGGTAGAATTATATCCTTGGTAAAAATTAATGAGTATAACACGTTTGTTAACCTGATTATGTTGTGTTTGTTGACCTTCATATTCAGGGTTTCATGTCATAATGCAAAATTAGGGCACTTATTTATTTATTTATTTATTTATTTATTTATTTATTTATTTTTGCTGGGCACTGAATGGGAGTTCTCCCAGCTCACCCTAGACTAGAGCCCTTGCCTGAGGGGTAATATCAGGTGGCACAACACCAGAGCAAAATTTACAGCAAAAGTCAAAACACAGAACGGGACTTAAAGCTGTGCAATCAGACAGATCATTCTGCAATAAGCATCCCTTTTTTTCTGTTTACCAGAGTTGGCAATCCTATTCAGGGTGTACCCTCCTGGGATAGGCTCCGGGCCATGTGCAACCCTGTACACAGGATAAAGCGATGAGTGAACCTTTAGCTATGCATGGGTTCTACTAGGCGGTACAGTGGCAGTGGTAAGTGGTTAGCACTGTTGCCTTGCACCTCCAGGGTCCGGGTTTGATTCCCATCTCTGTGTGCATGGAGTTTGCATGCTCTTGGAGTGCTTGGTGGGTTTCCTCCCAAAGACATGACAATTACAACAACAAAAAAAAGTTTATTGGAAATGATAACTGGCATTTCCAAATTGTCCATAGTGTGTGTGTGAGAGAGAGAGACTCTGGATTAATAGCGTGAGTGAGTGAGCTTTTAGCCATGCATGGGTTCCACTAGGCGGTACGGTGGTAAAGTGGTGAACACTGTCGCCTTGCACCTCCAGGGTCCGGGTTCGATTCCCATCTCTGTGTGCATGGAGTTTGCATGCTCTCGGAATGCTTGGTGGGTTTCCTTCGGGTACTCTGATTTCCTTCCACAGACCAAAGACAAAAAAAAAAAAAACATGATAATTGGTGTTCCTAAATTGTAGGTAGTGTATGTATGTGTGTGAGAGAGGGAGACTGTGGCTTAATAGCCAGGCCCTGTATACAGGGTAAAGTGGTATAGACGATGCGTGAGTGAGTGAGTGAGTGAGTGGGGCTTTCTTACACTTTGTGCTTTTCTAGTGAAGCCAGTTCGTCAGCACGCGGGAGGCACGCAGGGGAGCGTGGGCGGGTCTACAGGTACTTCAGGTGTAGCCAATAAGGTTGCGCCGACCCCATGACTGACGTGGCCGTGCTGACCAATCCGCTTCATTCTTCATTCCCGTATCACGAGCCCGGCCCGTTTACTATATAAGCCGGAAGACAGCGCGCTCTGGAGTAGATCAGCGAGACACAGCCGCGAGCCTTGTAACCGCGCAGGAAATCCGGTGACCATGAAGGCGATCAGTCCCGTGCTGCCGATGCGAAGGACTCACGTCAGCTCTCACGCGCAGGATCTCGGGATCTGGAGGAGTAAGAGCGCGTGGGACGAGCCGCTCGGCGTGCTGTGCGACATGAACGACTGCTACAGCCGCCTGAAGGAGCTGGTGCCCAGCCTGCCGCAGGACCGGAGCGTCAGTAAGATGGAGATCCTGCAGCATGTCATCGATTACATCCTGGACCTTCAGATCGCGCTGGACTCCAGCACGGCTAACGCGAGTCCCGGACAGCCAGGTGTTTCCTCCAGTACTGCTGCTGATATCAGCTCTTTTCAGGTAAACGCACACGCAACGCAACATGGGCTCTCATTACCGCGCGTGCATTTGTAGAAGTTCAATAAATAATACTGGGATTTTGCTGGATGTGTGTAGCAGTCCTGCACACTGTTACAGGCTCCCCACTGAACAATTGTTGAATTTATGGACTTGTGCATTCAGGTATTTTTGGAGCAAAGTGCTTAAAAAATAGCACTTTGTATATGATACAAAGTGTACAAATCTAAAAGTGCAACAAAAAGGAACACCATTTAGACATTAAGTGTATAAACTATTACTACTTACACTAGAGTGAGCATTAACCTTTTTTTCTCCAATTTCGAACATACAGAAAACCTGTCTGGTATAAACAAATCAAATTATTGAAAATGATAAATTATTATTATTATTATTATTTTAATGCTCTACACAGTGCCCAAATATATATATATATTTTTTTTCTATCATGATTGTAGGCACTGATGGAAACACTTTGTATGTACTTTATTCTAATTAGTTAATAAAGACCTCAGATCAACTGATACTCTGTACAGCACTTTCTCTGGCCTCTTACTGAAGTTATGTACTCCTATTAAAATCTGACATCACTATCATTTACAATATTAATGTCGTCCTGTTACAGCTACGATTGTTTAAATAAACAACTTTTACTTTTTTAAATCTACATCATAGCAGATGACTACTGTGTGCAAATCAGATATTGCAGTAGTCAAAATATCCCAGAAGAAATTAGGAAATGAAATTTGCACTTGGATGAAGTGTAAAATTCACACAAATTTTGACAATAATGTGTGATGGTTTGTTGTATCCAGGAAATCAACATGAATGAATATCATGATGTAGCTGGTTATCTGCATGTACTTGTTTCACATAGGAATGTACACTAGCTCACAAAAAAAGGGAAATCTAAGGACCAACCATGTAAAGGATGTGTGCATGTGTTCATGTATGCCAGAGTGCATTGCAGTTTGTCACAGTAGCTAGAACTATAGAGAGAGCACATGTGACAATATTGCTCTAAGGACAGTTTTTTTTTCTTCCATGTGTTAAGTTTTTATTTATTTATTTATTCATTCATTCATTTATTTCCCCAGATAAGCCACTTTGCAAGAGAAACTATCACAGATGACCAGATAACGATCTGAAACGGTAAGACACACCTTACACAATGGTTCTTCTATGACTGCAATTTCGAAAAGTTTTTAATAACATAATTATACAGTAATCTGTAGGTGTAGAAGGCATATTGCATAAGTCTATAATGTTTTTATAGTGATCTAGTGATGGCACCTGCATGAAAATGTTTGTATGACGATTTAAACATGGACAGATTTCAAATTTCTAAATGGCGGAATGTGCTAAGGCTATGGTGAAAACCAAGATATTATGGGATAGCTCGATGGTTAAACCTCGGGGAGGAGATTATCTTCATCTGCGGCGTCAGTGGGTCCGGATCTCTACCTCCTCCTTCTCTAAACACTTCTCTCTCTCTCTCTCTCTCTCTCTCTCTCTCTGAATATTTTGCAGGTGTTTCTCTGGAGCAAAAACAGGACCCTTTTTTTTTTTTTTTTTTTTTTTGTTATCCTTCCGTGTACTTTCGCCTGGACTTTGTCTTGACTGACACGGATTTCCCTCAAATGGAGATAAACCATTCTGTATGTCTGATTTATATTTATCTGCAGGCCATACATGACCTTTCTTCCAAAGGAAGACCTCTTTACAGGACTGAGAGAACCAGTTGTTTGAAAGGAAAATGAACAGAAGGGGGGGAAACGCCTTTTGTGAAGGTGTCAGACTGCAGGCACAGTGTGATCATAGAGCTCAGATGATCAGCAGAGCTGAGGGACTAACAGATCATATATATTTGGCTGTTCCACTTCCTATAACATGCAAAGTATTAGCTTCTTTTTAGTTTTTAAATTGTTCAAAGAGAGCACACCATTTTCAATTGGACGTTTATTGTTTCCTTTAAACAAAACAAAAAAAAAAAAGGAAAATCCTCAGCCAGTAGAGGGCGCTGCAGTTGAACTACTGCTCTACACTTAGGCCTACTTTATTTTTAAAGAATAATATACACCACCCTATTGTGATTTTTTTAAAATTTATTTATTTTTAATCCTGCTGAAACTTTTTGTTTGTTTTATCAAGACATAACATTATTCTATTTATACAGACTTTCCATACTATTATTATTTTTATTATTATTGTACATTGTCATTTAACCACTTCTGGGCGAGGGTTATAAAACCCTGTTACCTAGAACTAGAATAAATAATAGAACTTTCAGAATCCTCCCTCGGCAACAATCATCCATCGCTACATGGGCATGAGATGAACTTTTTGTTTGTTAGAGAATGATAAAGGAGGGTGAACAGTAAAGGTTTGCGACGTGCCATTCCTGTAAAGTGCATCGATGTTTTTCTTTAGTTCTGCTGGAATGTGATGTTAGTGATGCCAAATGATTTTCTATAAATAATGTAAATTGCATTTTTATATGAAATAAATTATGATGTAGACTACTAAATGTGCCATTTGTCTTTATATTGATTTTGTACCCATACTTGTTAATATGTAGTTAGTTTCAGTTGTCACTGTGTCCCTATGCAAATGAGATAGGATTATTATGTACAACCCATGCAGACCCTTTGGTCACCACGGTAACACGGATTAGGGGAAGTTTCTAAATGGGTTTTTGTTGTAGATAAAATAAAATAAAAAGTTAAATATTTGTTAAAATGATCAGTGGATTAATGTTTTTATCTCCAATCTTCAGTAACCATTTTATCCTAGACAGGGTTGTCTAGAGGCTCAAAAGAACACCAGAGAGGAAGAGACTACACCCTGCATGTCATGGCAGTCTGTTGTAGGGCACCATTCACACCTAGGGACAGTTTATCTAGTCAATCGACCTAATGGTATGATTTTGAGACAGAGGGCAACCTGCCGTCATGGTGCAATGCTACGTGCTGCTTAAAATATTTAAAATATCCTAGAGATGCACACTTCATACAGCTATTTCAAAACCAGTTCTGTTGTTTTTGACCTAAATAACAAGATTTCACTAAACATGAATAAAAGATCAAGAAAGCAGAAAAGCTACTGTCACATACGGTTTATTTTTCTCCATGTGGTCGACAGTTCACACATCAGCTCTTTTGTTTTTTCATTCAGGCAGTTAATACAATTAAACAGACAAAATTACAGCTCGGTGCATGCAGCTTCTTAAGTTGCTTCACTTTTGACATCAACTACAATGGGACACACACAACACTTCTAATGCTTTTCGAGTGTTAAACTTTACATACTCTAGGTCAGGACCCAAAACGTACCGAAACTATTAATACCTTTGAACCATAAGGGTTGGCTTTAGAGGAAGATATATATATATATATAGGTTAGAGTTTAAAGTTTAGGCAAATCCTCTCATATTTTAACAGTAAGCATGCAAGTGACACCCAATGTAGTGTAATACAACACAACACAAAACAACACAGTCGTGCTTCATAGCCAATGAATATTCATCTTCGAATTTAATGCGAAACTGTGTTTTCTTATGGAGTAACTGACACTTAGCTGACGTGTTTAATTCTAGCCTACAATTATCAGTGTTATTTTCATAGATGTCTCGAGGGTTCATGTTTTTGCCTTGTCCAATTTAACATATTTAAAACGCAAATCAAGCAATAATACTGGTATATTTCACAAGAGGGACTATTAAATAAATTTAACATTGATTCAAAAAAGGTAACTGATAAAACAAGGACGTAGGCAGCATTTATTTAGGTAAACTACAGTGGACAGACCACTATTCAATACTGAAATACAGAGCCATCACTGAACCATCTGGACTACACATTCCACTGAGCATGCATCACAACACCAAACACTGAAATCTAGAGAGCAACACCACATGTCTAAAACACAACTTCCTAGGACCAGGGTGAAAGGTCTCACAGGATGCTCTCACGCTCCTCGCTGAAGACCACGGTGTCAGAGGTCACGGTGCAGATCTCAGGTGGGTCTCCGGGGTTCAGGCCTCTCTTCAAATGCACTACACGTACATTCTCATTATGGGTGCTGGATGTGGAGGTGGTCGTAGTGGTGCTGGACCCAGGGGTTACGATGACCTCACCGCCGTTGGTTTTGGAACTTTCATTGGACTGGCGTGGACGGTTCCCCTGCTGAGCATTGGTGTTGTTGTTGAGTGTGTTGTTGCTGGGAGTGCGGTTCAGGTTGTAGCTTCTAGAAGATGGCCAGCTTTCTTCAGGGCTACTGGCAAGGAGGCTGCACTGGTCTTCGGAACAGATCGACATGCGCGTAACTGCCGGATCCTGGAGACCACTCAGACTATTAGGTAGGCCTCTCTTGCGGGCTAGGGTCTCCTCATCTAGCTCTATAAGGTTGGTCCTCTCTGACTGAGACAGGTCAGCCTCCTCATCTTGCAGAGAATGGTTGGGTGAACTTTCACTGGAGCGGACTCCTGAATCAGATGAGTCCTTCTTGTCCAGCATGCCGTCAGAAAGGTACTCTTTCCCCTTTGTCAAAGATGAATCCTCATTCTCGCAGTGCTTGGGTTCTACTTTCTTGCCATCCTTGATCAGGGGGGTGTTATCAGACTCCTCTGACTCTTCATCGTCACTGGTCAGTTTCTGGTAGCGCAGCCCTCCTGTGGCTTTCAGCTTCAGGTCAGCACTCTGGAAGAGGCCCAGCTTCTCTGCTGAGCTCTTGCGGCCAAGCAAGGACTTGGACGAGCCGTGATCAAGCTTCTCATCCTCCTCACTGATGGGGTCTAGAGTTGCAGCTTCACTGGAAGAGTAGTCAGTTGTATCCCCTGGTGGTTTTCCAGCAGTTCGCTTAGAGGCGGACTTGCGTCCATCTTGATCATATCCATCTTTATTCTTATCATCAGAGCTGGAGTGCATAAATTGGCCTGGATGGGGCTGAACAGGCTTCTCCATCCCACTGCCTGTTGCCTCAAGCTGTGACATTGAGGCAATGTACTCTTGGTAGGCATTGCGGTACTCAGCCTGTTGCTTGTCAGTTAGTTTGCAGATCTCATTGGAGGACTCCTGAGAGTTCAGACTGGACATGCTGGGGGTACGGTGTGTAGTGTTCTGCAGATAATATGCAATATGGTGAGTCAATTGTAACAAGAAAGACAACAGAAACAGGATCTTCAAAAGGTCACAAAAGTAGACTCACCATCCATGGGGGATTGGGATTCTTCTGAATCTCATCAAGGCCCACATTAGAGAGCTCCTCAAAGCTAAGGTTAAAGTTGTACATGGGGGAGTTATCATTGTTAGCAGGTCCGCCATGGCCTGGAATACTACGAGTCCTAGTAGGCTCTCCGTGACCAACCATGCTGCTGCCCTGCTCACTGGGGGCTTCTTCATGCAGGACTTGGCTTTCCAACTGACGTAAATCCATCACCTGCACACACCAGGGTGCCATTAGAGTGCGTGCATTCCAATGGCCTTAAGGAAAAAGCATCTCTGGTTTGGTCCACTTAGTCTGTAGTGCCATTTAATAAGTATTAGGCCTATAGTAAGCTTATCTAAATAATACAAACTATACAATTCATAATGTGCCATGGGAGGAAACAGGGCAATGGGAACATTACATTACTAAATGAAATGAGGGCTAAACGTGTAGGAAAGATGGGCATTGATTAAAGCTTTGCTTCCATTACACCTGCAGCTGGCAAAAGGTTTTGGCATCCATGGTCACCTTCTGGGATCATTAACGAAAACATAATTTTACAGAATTTGGATCAGTTTACTTGTTTACACATGCTCTTTTCATTTTTCTTTGATTTTTTTTTCTCAAAACAATGAATCAAATAAATAGTTTAATGTTCAAAGAGAACTTCAAATGAACTCACAATTCCTCTAAAGAGCTGCCAGTCTCCAAAGTTCATGTTCATCTCTTTCTTCAGCTCATCCAAGTTACACTGGGATAAGACCCGTCCATTGACATTGGCCTGTGACAAATATTGATTAGAAGCAACATAATTCGCTCTCTGCACAGGAGACATGCACACCACAATTTGTTCTCTCTCTCTTTCACACACACACATGCAAACACACTCACAAACACTCACACACAAAGCACAAACCTTCTTAATAGTGGCAGTGTACTGGGCTAGCATGACTTGGTCGATGCCTTCCATCACTCTGAGACGTTCACACACCATGTCTGTATTCATGGAGCTGAGCAGCACAGATGGGGTGCCTGACACCACAGAAGCAGTGCCCTGATGCACACAACATACAGGAACAGAAATAAAATAATCAAATCCTGCACATTTGTATCACCTGCACATTTATGACAAGGTTTCTGAGAGCCTTAGAACGAGGTAGCCAAAGCACATTGGGCAAAAATCCAAATATCATGCTTGTTGTTAGTATGCAATCCAAGCTATCCAGGGAATCGAAAAAGAGCTTGAATTTTACCTCTAGTGAATAGGAGCGTTATACTGAAATGAAGGACTACAGAAATGGTCAGACATTTTTTTTTTTGTTCTAGTAAGTTAAAAAAAAGGTTAACTAATCACTGGACCATAATATAAATTGTAACTTTTTGAAAGACAGTCTTCAAAGTCTGTTAGCACTGGGACAGTACATAAAGTAATCTCAAATAAATTTAAATACATATTTAAACACTGAAGGTGCTGTAGTTCCCTTCGGAAAAATGTCACATACTGCAAAAAAAATAAATAAATAAAAATTGCACTATATTATGTGAAATTTTTCTCAAAGGAACTGCAGCACAGTGCTAATTCTGCATTATACTGTACATTTTTCATTAACATAGTAGTAAGGCTTGTGTGAAATTTGTGTTTATGTGAAATTCTGTGACAAAGGATAAAGGACATAGTTCCATAAAATTTTAAGGCACTTTAAGGTCGGTTTTAGAGGTGAAATTTAATGACATCTTAGATATAAATATCTTTTTGGTAAAACTTTGGTGGAAGGAGTGATACTGCCTTCTTAAAATGATTAGGCATTTATGAAGTTAAAATTATGAAAGGAAATTGGCCACCTGAGTAAAAAACATACTGCTTCATTTCTTCTCGAGCTTTATATTTACACCTTTTAACAATATTTAGAGATATTAATTTCGCTTTGACTACAGTAGGTCAGTTCCCAAAGGGCATGCTGGGAGGGCTTGGTGCAGAAAAGCGCGTTAAGGAAGGAAAGAGAGTGCAGTTTTTAAGGACAAGCAGAATGAACAGGGCAGCACAGCAGCAGTGTTTAAGCCATGTCTAGAGGAATTCAGTACCTGCTTCACTTTCAAAGGTGCTACCTTAAACTGCTGCTTAAAAGGAGAGAAGGAGAGGAGAGAAGAGACAGAGGAGGTGGAGAATGTGAGGGAACCACATATAGGCCATTTGCAATGAAACAGGGGAAAAAAAGTGTATCAAGGGAGCAGGTATGTTTTTCGCAAAGCAGGTGGAGTTTCTATTCCACTATGGGCTCCAGTGAGCATTAGACAGCTGGTGGTTGACGTCACTGACACCGTGTGCATGTGTGTGAACAGACGGCAGGAACTTAACTGTTCTCTCTCTCTCACTCACTCACACACACACACACACACACACACACACACACACACACACACACACACACACACACACACACACACATAGAGCAAAGTAATCTGCGTAAATGCTACAACTATTAAGAGTTTGAAATTAAAAAAGACAAAAAAAGGACAAAAACATCATTGTGAACTATCATTAGTTTATACATAATCAAGCATTTAAAAAAAGCTCTGATTCTCTGACTACATAAAACTTAAATTAGCAGTTAGAAGTTTTTCCTGTTGGATGCCGAAGAATTGTTAGCTCTGATTAAAAAGCACATCTATGAGTAAAAGAGCCGCAAATAAGACATGGTACACATGAAGACAGTAAAAATAGAGGCGGTCTATGTACAAGGCACTGCCACTAGGTTCCAGTACTTACGATTGCAGAGCTAGGCTCCCTGGGATGGTTCGCTTTAATGAGTGGGCGTGGAGGTGCAGGGATGTAAGTGAGATGGGAGCTGCCAGTGTACTGCCGGGGCAGCACATAAACATGGTGGGGAAAATAAGGCTGGGAGAGGGAATTTTGGAAAAGGAAACAAAATTTAACAACTGAAAATGTAACACAAATGCTCTCTCTCGCTCTCTTACACACACACACACATACACGCACACAAAAAAATTAAATACAGTCTATGAAAAACTTTGAGGTTGTAACATACAGGACATACAACTTAAAAAAAACTTATATGAAAAAATGATTAAATTAAATATGATAATGATCTATCGTCAGGGAGATTATAAATAAAAAACATAGGAAAAAATACACCCTGATTGGAGTTGGATTCTAAGCAGTGTACTCATTCATTAAATCTCCCACATCCGTTAAATAAATAGATAGTCTTTAGTGAAGTGGTGTCATTCTTCTTCTTATTCATAAAAATCAAGAACTGGAACAAAAACAGGAAACAATTACTGAGAAATAAAAAATAAAAAAAAAGCTTAATCAATTAAATGTGTTCTTTTTCCTTATTGTCCATTTGGTTCACCTAGAAAATCACTACTTGTTCTGGCATGGCAGACTTTTATGCACCTACCTAATGTTTGTCTATGTTGTCTTAATCAGCAATAAATAGTGTTTAGTCGTCTAGCCCTGTGCACAAGCACTATTTAGTCCTGGTGGTACCATTTCACTGGAAACGTATTGGATACCAAAAATTCCAGCTTTCTGGTGCTAAAATATCTAAAATGTACAGTGTCTTTTATATTTAGGGATTAGAAAATCCTCTCAAAACAATCAAACAAAATGTAAAGATAAAGTAAGATATTCTACTGTCCTAAAGAACCAGAGTGGCCCTAACGTCATACAGAACTTTAAACAAGTTTAAGAGAAAGTTTGTATAACCATGCAAATATTTATTGTATCAATCAGTGTAGAATGAAACCAGAGCCCAGACTGCTGTTCCAGCTCAGCTGCAGCACTGTCTGATGGCTGAAGGGAGCCTTTGTAGAGAGACTTACCCTGTTGTAATAGGGGTGCTGAGGGCCAGCCACGGTGCTGTAGAAGGCACTATGGGGCTGAGGGGACACACCGGTCGCATTGTATGGCCCGTTGTATGAGGCGGTGGGTGAGCAGGCTGAGGAATGCTGGCTGTAGATGGATGTGGGGCGAACGCCAGGGTCCTGCAGGGGCAGCGTAGGATAAGTAATCCCACCCATGTTCATCTGCTCTCGAGCAGCACGGACATCTGAGGAGGCAGGAAGCAGAGCAGCTGCAGTCTACTACAGTACAAGGCATCCAGTGATCGAGAAACACAAAATCTAACATCTACTTCACTCTATTATTCTTCATGGTCTGAACACCTACTTGGCAATAGGTATACACTCATCGTCCAATTTAATATGAACACCTGTACACCTGCTCATTTATGCAGTGATCCAAACAGCCAAACAGTGGCAGTATTACAGTAGCATAAAATGGCTTTGATAAAAAAAAGCCAGAAGAAAATAAATGGCAAGACAGGTTTGAGAAAAGAAGTTTACTGTAATTCAAATAAGCACTCTTTACAACCATGTTGAGCAGGGAGAAAACATCTCAAAATATGAGGGACTAATGGGCACAGACTTACCAAAACTAAATAGTTAAAAAGACAGAAAAAGAAGCAGGTGATTTTATTTTCTTTTCCTAATCTTCAACTGTGCAGTTTTAGTTAAGATGTAACGAGCGTTTGCTTGAGTTTCTACTACATCCGTTAATCCTTGAAATACACTAACCAGCCCATTTGGTTACAACAACCATGCCACAATTAAAGTCATCACAGTTCTCCCCATTCCGATGATGGATGTGAACAGTTAGCTCTTGACCTGTATCTGCATGATTTTATGCATTGTGCTGCTGCTATCTGACTGGGTAATGGGTAAATGCATAGGGTACAGGCATTCCAATCAAAGTGGACAGTCAGAGTGTATCATTGAGTCAGACCCCTGTTTACTTTTATCCACGTTATTGACAATATAAATAGCGTTCAACAAAATAGATACCCAAAACCCTGTTTGAAGCAATCGTACTGAAAGCATCTGGGATCAACATTAGGGTTAAAATTCAGTCCTGATATACAATCCTTATCAATAAGGAGGCCAGCTGCAAGTTTCTAACCTGCTATAATCTCTCTGAGCTTAGGGTCCAGGTTGACCGTGCAGGGCAGGAAGGTGCGGATGTCTCGAGCGGCCAGCACTGGAGTGCGAGAGGAGAGGAATACTTCAAAACTCCGCACGTCTCCATCTATCTCCAGCAATGGCTCTACATCTTTAGTGGTGGGAATGTTCTTGGAAATTCTGTTACACAGAAAGTCAAAAACATTACATCTAAATTGACTAAAATATAACTTTCAAATATATTCTAAGACCATGCTGAACTGCTGAAATGGAGATATTAGTCAGTTGATTTGCTGATGGGAAAACTGTATGAATAAGCAGGTGTACAGGTGGTACTGTAATTAATTAATTAAAAATGGATTAATTTACCTTTTTGGCCATTAATCTAATAACCTGATAAATTAATAACCCAAAATGGCAACAAAGCAAAAACATATCTACAAACATATCTACAAAGCAGTAAAATGTAAGAAGTTTGGAACCACCAGTAATCCTTCTACAGCTGAGTGTGTGGCCAAACTCTGTAACTGGGCTACAAGGTCCTTGACCAGGGAGGTGGCAAGAACTCTTAACAAAGCTTCAGAAGTCATATGCAGTTACGTGAAAAGCTGTTCTAACCACCTCACTAGACAATAGCAATTTCTGAGTAAAGTGCACATGACACTCAAGAACACTGGGGGGGAAAAAAAAAAGATTCTCTGGGCTGATAAGGCACAAAATATCCCCCCTCGGGCTGAACTCCAAGACATCTGGTGCACTGCAAAGAAGTGATATCTTAGCAAGTGAAAATATCTTGAATTTAGTCAGATTCATCTACAATATTCTAATATAAGTCAAAGATTATTTCAAGACAAACTCTTTTTTTAGCATAAATTTCTTGTTCTATTTTCTTGAAAGAAACCACACTTAAAACCATCAAGGAACAGGCTTAATAATCTATGTTTGCTTTGTTTTAATCTTACACAGAAATAAGATATATTGGAATAGACTTAAGATACTTAAGATATTTAAGATCACTTACTAAGATATCACCTTTTACAGTGTGAAAACCAGGTACTGCAAATCAACTGACTAAACCCCTACCTACAATAAAGTATTGTGACACAATGTGTCGAAATAAATTTAACTGTATATCATTAACTAATAAATGTAGCATCATGTTATGCTGTTCTTCTTAGGGGCAGGAAAAGGAAAACTGGCCAAAATTAACGGAAGGAGGAACGGAGCAAAATACAAAGGTACTTAAAGATACTTAAAGAAGACCTGCTCACTGGTGCACACAATCTCAAACAGGGACAAAGGTTTCACCTTCATCATGACAACAACCCAAAGCATATAGCCAAGACAATGCTGGAGTGGCTTCAGTCTCTGAATGTCCTTGAGTGACCCAGCCAAAGCCCAGACCCAACACAACATCTGTTGAGAGACGTAAAGCTGGAAGGTCAAAGATACTCATCCAATTTGCTCGAGCTTGAGAGAATTTGCTAGGAAGAATGGATGAGACCGGCCAAATTCAGGTGTGAACTGATTGTAGATGATTGTTGATGATGGTCTGAATACTTGTTGAAGTGAGAAATTTCAGATTTTTATAAAAATAATAATAATAATGTTTTTGCTGTGCCATTAGGGGTTATTGAGTTTTGATTGTTGAAAAAAGTCTGTTTACTCCATTTTAAATTAAATCTGAAACTCTAATATTATATATTAATATAATTTGTCATGCAACAGGATAATGTTCCGAAGCACACAACTAAATCTAAATCAGAATGGTTGAAAAAGAAAAGAATCAGGGATGTGGAATAGCCAAGTCAAAGTCTAGACCTCAAACCAACTGAAATGCTGTGGGGGACCTTAAGAAACCTATGCATAAGCGAATACCCTAAAACATCAATGAACTGAAATAATGTTGTGAAGAGGAATGGGCCAAAATTGGAACATGGGAGGTACTTCGTATTGCCCCCCATTTTTTAAAAATTCAATTCAATTTTATTTACTGTATATATAGCACTATTAACAATGGTCATTGTCACAAAGCGGCTTTACAGAATCAAAAAATAAATAAATAAATAGGGAAATAAGTATGAAATCTAAGAAAATATGGTATGTCCCTGATGATCAAAAGTGAAAAAAATTATGTTGCTGTTCATATGAGGTTGCATTTGCCTAATACTAAGACCCACAATAATCAGATGATTTTATTATGTTTATACACAAAAAACTATTTGAAATATAAGAGGGGTCACTAAATTATGACCATGACTGTATACGCCGCTTGCTTATGTGGATTATTAAACGGACACCTTAATATCTTTAGATATTAATTGGAGATCTGTTAACATAGTACTAAATGCTAATCTGCCAGCTAAATATTTTTTGATTATATATTTATACTAAAAATGTTTTGGCCGTCTAATGCTACATTAATCAGAGATGAACCTTTCATAGATGCTTTTGAGTGTGGCCTGTTCAGGAATTCCGTCTGTCTCCTCCAGGTACAGGATAAGCCACGATGTTCGGTAGGGCCACTGCTCAGTCAGGTTGATCCAGGACGCCAGCCGGTCCCAGTTAAAAGTGATCTGATTGGCCCTCAGTAATCGACCTGGGCAAAAGATTCACAGTTTGGTGTTCCAGCGTGGGTTGTGTATGATAGAAAACACACAAGTAATCTGGTAGTAGGTCTCACCTGTGACTGACACAATGTTGAGCAGTCTTCTCATGGTCTGAGGACTGATGTCACTAAACCAGTCCTCAGTGACCAGCAACTTAGAGAAGTCAAAGGACATTTGGCGTGTGACTGATCTCTGCATCTGACGACGCCGGTATGTGTCCTAAACAGAGAAAGACACATGGTTATCATACTTCAATGGAGGCTAATGGCTCTTCAAGTTGTAAAGTTGTTAAAGTAGTAAGTATATTATTAATCTTCTGCATGTCTATGTATATGTGTTAGTTATTCATTAACTTACTCAAAATCACCAAATATATTGCTTCCACACAACTGTTTAGCATTTTAAACTCTGACACTACTTTTTTATTTAATTTTTAATTTGGCTGAATTGATACGAACACTTACATAAATACTGAAAGTAAGCTGTGTCCCAATAATGACATGCCCCAATACTGCTTTTTTCTTAGTGTTATATTGGAAGATTTTTCAGTCAAACCCATTTCAGTCACGGAACTCTACCATATGATTTTGGTGTGTTGTCTACAGACTACAATTTAGGTCATTGTGAGAACGACCATGAGGTTGACATCATGATGCAGGAGAGTAATTGTGGCAGGCTTACCCTGCGGTTCAAGGTGCTCTTACTGCCCAGCTTAGCCATTTCCCCAATACTATTTTGGGATAGCTTCCTGTCCAGTTCCTCATGCCAACCTGTAGAACACAAGCACATAAAGACAAGAAGTTCAGGATCTTTAAATAGTATTTAAAAAGTAAGCTATTGCAGAGCTGTATGCTTACACACATTTCAAGAAAAGGCAATAACACTTTAACTTTTTGCATTGGTATCATTTTGACAATCATAATTTTTTTTCACAGTAGCTAAGTAGCTGTAGAATCTATATTAGGTAATCTGACGCACCCTCTGAATTGCCCGTTTCTCCATTGGCTGCAGGTGGTGCACACATCTTCTTAGCACTGCTAAGGCCTCGGCTATTGAGAAAGACGGGCAGGTGTACGATGTTGCGCATGTAATCGTGGCCGTTGATGTTGGAGTCACGCAGTACACTGTTCAGGTTCTGGTTAATCGCTTTAATGATGATGTGAGGGTCACTGGCGAAGATAGAGATGAACGGACCTTTGGAGAAAAGCACCCTCACCTGGATATGAAAAGAATGACAAGAAGGCAACATATGATAAACATTTCAATGGAGTACAGTGATATCTGGATTCAACATGCAATGTGTTGAAATAAATTTAACTGTATAACATTAACTAATAAATAACTAATAAATAACTAATAAATGTCTCTGCAACATATATAGCTAAGCATGTTTTGTTTCTTCTTCAGTATCGTATGAGTGAGCATGTGTAATAAAGAAGAATAATTATTTAGGGTTTTTGTAGACAATAAAACCATTCACGCAGAAATTCTAATAAGGGACATAAATAGTTTCTCCAATTTCATAAATCTTTCATTTTATTGGGAAAGAAATACTAAGTTGTCTCTTTGAGAAAAAAAGTGAAACAGCAGAGACCTCTGCTGGCTGACAAATATTCTAGGCTACTGTTCCTCACCGTATCCAGCATTTGCAAAACTTTATCTTGCTCACAGGAATCCAGACCATCAATGATGACAACTAGACGGGTTTGATTCTGGGTGAAGCTGTCGATAGTCTTTGCCATTTTTGCCATGAGTTCCACCTCACTTTTTAACACCTGTTAAGTAAGGTAAAGTAAAGAGAACAGTGTGAGGCTACACAATGTGGAATATGTATGCATGTAACAAGCATGCCTTGTATTCTAAAGAAACCACTAATTCATCCAATCGAAGCACATTTAGCGTTATGGATGTTAGACTGAACTCTAGGGCTGATGTCAAAGTAGCAGATTTGTAAACAACCTTCCAAGATAATATATGTTTACTTTTATCTTATCCATCCAATTATTTAAAATTAAAACATCATTTCCTATTATATGTCTAAATCTCTACAAAAGAATATTAATGTTGTTGTATGACTGATTTCACCTGTTCGGAAGAAGACTGTCTTTGTAATCAGCACAGAGAAAATGTACGCTTCATGTTAATCATGAGAGTGTTTTTATTTTCTGCAAGTTATTTACTAACACTTTGTTATGTTTTCCCAACTTGTGGCCAGACAAAATATATAAGTGACAGGCCAACAAACGAATAAGCAAATAAATAAATAAATAAATTGGGCCGACCAACATACTTCTTTCTTAAACAATATTAGCTCAAGTAAGGAACTGTATTATGTATTTCATTGAGGCCATTTACGAAAACAAAAACAAAATGTCACACAGATTCAAATACCTTTTTCAAATATCATGCACATAAGAAGCCAGCCTGTTTTACAGCTAGTGATTTACAAAATCAAATTACAAGACACAGTCGAAAAGCACTACCCGTGCCTAAACATAAACATGTAGCCTATATTCACCTTCATGAATCCTTCACTCTTGAGTTTTTGCATCTTGTTAGCGGCACTGTGCAGCCTCTTCCTCTGTGAGTTCAGCACCGAATCAGTCACCTGCCACCATGTTTTGCAGTTCAGCAGAAGAGCCAGGCCCACCACGCTCGCCATGGCAACCAACACAGCATTCACCGTCTGGTTCCGGCTGTCTACCTTGAAGACAGCCAGCAAGGCCATGCCGGTGATCAGGCAAGTCAGGATGAAAAGGAAGATCACAAAGGATGGGATGCAGCACGTCTTCTTCCATTTCTTTTTGCCTGGTGTTATTTACAAAAGACCACATGAATGTCTGGCGATATTTAAAATTGTATTTGAAAAAGAAGGCACTTTCATGTTAGTGATGGGAAACAGGATGGTCTTTACCTTGAGTGTCCTCCGTCTTAAATACGCGGAACAGTCTGGAGGCCATAAAACCAAACTCTCTCTCACAAGCATCAGAGAGAGTGGCAATCATTTCTGCCATGGATGTCTCTCCACCAACACTGGACAGCCTGTTATAATCTGTAAACAGGAACCTGACAAAAAACAGTCACATAATAAAGACATTTTCAAAATGCCAAAAATGCATCCATTTTATTTCACTGTAATACGTTATTGTAAGGATGCCAATTTATAGAATTTAAATTTAAAATACTACGTTTACTTTCCATTTATCATATTTTTATTTTTTAAAAATAAACCTCAGACAGTCATTAGTTCATAAATAGCTATATTTATAGTTAATAATAATAATAATAATAATAATAATAATAATAATAATAATGACAGCATTTAAAATGTCACACCCAAGTAGAGTTGTGGCACAGGAAAGTTTAAATACCTGACCGGTAGTGCCCGTGTGGTCTGCTCAGGCAGCTCAGGAGGATTAACAAACATGAGTTTCAGCAGTAGCTCCAAGTAGCCAATGTGTCTAGCGAGCCGAGTGCTGAGAACCCAAGCCCAGTTCCAGCTTTCGCCTTCACGCCTACTCCCAAAGTACACAACAACTGAAGAGGCATGAGAAAGAAATAAAAGCAATTAATTCATGCTAGATCTCTATACAAACAACTAAAAGTTAAAGGAATAAATAAATAAATAAAATGAATAAATAAATAAATATATAAGAATAAGACTTAAACCAGACACTGCCTACACTGCCCTCTTGTGTAACAAATATGCAAATCTTTCTCAACAGCAAGAAACAATAAGAAAAGACACAATAAGAAAACAATAAGAAATAACATTTTAATTTGTTTTTATTAATTTATTTATCATACCAAAGAACAAGTAGAGCAGAGCCAGAAGGCTGAGGGAGACAGCAATGGCCAGGTTGGGGTCCACAGTAAAGCCAAGGAGTAGAGCCACAGAGCCACACAGCAAAAGTGACAGGAACACCACTAGCCAAGAGAACTGGAACAGTGGCTCAATCTGCTGCCCTGCAAATGTCTTCATCTCATCTGTTAGAGGAAGAAATTCCAAAGCATTTCTTACATTAATCATATCAATATGAACAAAAATCAGTGGTGCTATGTACAGTTACTGTAGTTACAGAAGTCATTTCTATTCACTTTTATTGTAATCGTGTA